>JARFOD010098493.1:0-31463 GCA_031763545.1 Mopalia muscosa
CTGCAGGCTTCCTGGGTCGATTGTAAGAGGCAAGAAAAGAGGTTGCTTTCTGTTGCCCTGGTGTTCGTAGAGCTAAACGGTAACGGGAAGCAGATTTTTTTGTGAGGTTCAATATTTTTGTCCGTCGTCATATAAGTGAAATACCTTTGAGTACGACGTTAACCACCAATCAAACAAAACAAACAAATTTATTGGTCATACATGTAGATGGACGGAGGGTTTTGACAGAGCTTCCTGTTATACTGGTGCTCTCACGGCTGTCGCTTAGTGGTAGCAAGTGCTCTTCCTAAACTTCCTTATGCTTCCTTATGCTGGTGACCTCATAGCTAAGGAGTCCATGGCCGTCACTGTTGCCGAAACTTAAAATGTTTCTGTATAGGATAATTAACAAGTAGGGATTAATGTTTCTGGCAGGCATTTTTGCTTGGCTGTCTGAAGAAGATGAAAATCTAAAGTAAATTTGCTAAAAATTTGAATTTTAAAATTGTTTGATATACATGGACATGTAATCCATGCATTAGTCACTACACAAGTAGAGATAGTTCAAGGCATATGATTCACAGATTGGGTTAATGTTGAATTGTTACAAGTATAATGTGACCGCCCCATGATGTGTGACCTTGTTGACTAGTCGTAATAAGATACTTCCTCGGCCTCTCCTGGACAAATTCCAACTTCCTCCATTAACAGCCCGACATGTACTGGCTGGCTATTAATAGAGAATTTGGGAATTACTGGTAGAAATATTTCAGTGACTTCCCCAATGGGTGATGGAAACCACCCTCAGCTCAACTGGCAGCACACATAGACAAGACTGGACAGTCACAGTGCTTAATATATTATTTGTTTGATTGGTGTTTAACGTCGAACTCAAGGGTATTTCACTTATACTACTTAGAACATTACAAATAAAACTGCTTCCCTTGACCCTTTAGCTCTGCGAACACCAGGGCGACAGAAAGCAGCCTCTTTTTCTCGCCTCTTACGATCAACTGAGGAAGCCGAGGGAGTATTCTGGAGGGCCATGGCCCACCCGCTCCTTTACAGGGCGTGCTTAATATAAAAACATAACAAACAGATTGGCTTCATGTTGCCCCCTTAGCTCTGACAGCACCAGGGCAACATTAAGCTCCCTACCAGCCTTCCCAAAATATGTGAAGAACTAAAATTATATTCATTTAAAGATGTTTTCGTACATATTTGGCGTAACGGTATATATATATCTCCAATATTTTTCTGGATCAGACTTTTACACAAAACAAAAAAAACAAAAACATACTGGGCTCTAGTCAGTGTAGAGTGTTCATTAGCAACTACTTATTACTAAACTTAGACATATGGTATGGAGAGAATTATGGATGTCTAGATCCCATCTGCTGCTATTTGGAGAACTAACAATCTATTAATAGAGTATTGTACACAGCCATTAGAGTTTGTGTTATTTCTGTACCTGAATGGTGAGTGAGATTTTTTTACAATTTGTAACTTTGATCCCCCACAGACATGCTTAAGGAATGTTCATGTAGTTCATAGGCACACATTACAGTCAATCAATTATTAAACTCCTCACAGTGCCATGCATAACTAAATTGAGTAGTTTTAAGAAAAGTTGTTGCCTCTAAACATGTTATTTTTACTTTTGTTTGGGTAAAATGATCCTTCGACAGTTCAATGCTTTGCAACTATTCTTAATTGTAAGACAGATCCTATTTCTGGAAAAACTTTAGTTCTTGGAACATTCTAGGAAATTAGCGAATAATTATAAAATCATTATACTGTCTGGATGCCATTGTCACGGGGCATGACATTGACAGATGTATTTCCTGGTTCCTGAAGACAGGTTCACATGAAGAATTGTATCAAGATTTCGTAATTCATTTTTCCTTGAAAGTTAAGAAAAAAATTAAAATATTGCATTGCTTTGTGTTAAAAAAACTCAGTTGTATTTCTTATTTAATAGTTAACCAGGAAACATTCTCCTGTTAGTTTGAAATTCCCTATTAAATTTAGTTTACACTACCAGCAGACTGCAGATCATTTGATGTATTATTTCATTCAGATTGACAGACTGTCATTATTATTCACTTTCTTTCATGTTTCTGTGTGAACTGTGTGAAGTGGACAATCCTTCGTTATATAAATATCTCTTAATATTAATGAAATACCCATACTATGGCATAACACCCCAATCAAGCAAATAAACAAGTTTACTCTGTCTAAGTCACTACCACTTAAATCTGTCCACCCACTTCATATACTCTATTGTTAATGGTAGACTTGGAGTTTGGAGAGTAACACTGAAGGAAGATTAACTTTCCAACATTAAGAAACCTTTCACATTTTATGGTTGTGCAACTTGTGCTAGTACAACTTTTATTGAAAATACACTGTCATCATATAAGTGAAATACCTTTATTAAAGAATGGTGTAAAACACCAATCAATCAATTAGCCTCTTTTCATACTGGCTTCCCTGTGATATAAGTGACATTACTTTCACTGTGGCTGTGGGGAGGGGGGGCATCAAAGGTTTCCTCCTGCTTTTCCTCCATAATTAGGCAAGGAACAGTGGTGTGTAGTGGACAATCCGTCATCAAGTGAAATACCCTTAAATATGACATTAAACCGCAATCAAACAAACTGAATATTGCGGCACATGTCCTGCAAATCAGTGTCATTCTACCCCTGTCCTAGCAGCACACCCAGCAAAGGGATTAAGGTTGTTAAACTTCACATAAACTGTTCCCTGGATAGAATGTTACTCTCTATTTAAGTCAGATTCCAGCTGCTGTTATTTTTACAACTATAGATCTATTTATATATTTATCCTGGCAGTGTTTTTTGGTATTTCTGTACTCTGAGGGTGAATGAATTGTGATGTTCAGAACCTTGCATCATATCTGTAAAGATAGCATAATTTCTTTGTTTCCTGGAACTCTACCAACCCCAATAATTCACCGTTAAACAAAAAAAAACAAACAAACAAACAAACAGACAATTTGACCCTCAGGTATATGAGGAGTCACAGGATGTGGTTCCGGCACTCGCTGGGATGGTTTTTGCGAGGTTTCCACCACGGCTTTTCCACCATAATTAGGCAAGGAACTGTAAGAAGTGGAGAATCCTCCATCCTAGAAGTGAAATACCCTTGAGTACGACATTAAACACCAATCAAACAAACAAACAAACACAGACAATTTGACCCTCAGGTATATGAGGAGTCACACGATGTGGTTCGGGCACTTGCTGGGGTGGTTTTTACGAGGTTTCCACTACGGATTTCCACCATAATTAGGCAAGGAACTGTAAGAAGTGGAGAATCCATCATCCTAGAAGTGAAATACCTTTGAGTACGACGTTAAACTCCAATCAATCAAACAAACAAACCCAGACAATTGTTATGATATACATGTCTTTGGAAGGGTTAGAATTGGTTGATCATTTTTGGTCAAACTGTTTCCAATGTTTACAACAGTTTTCAGCTGTCAAAAACAATGGTGCAGTAGTTACATATTATTAATAGACAAAGTCTAATAAGTCAGTCATTATTCTTTTCCTTCATCAACGTGTGACTTTCAAACAAAAAGCACACAATTTAAACTACGATGAACCTTCACAAGGTGATTAATGTAAGGGGTTTAATATTTAATTAAATTTATCTCATAGTTTTTAGAAAAGGTGTCCTTATTTTAGAGTGTAAATAGTTGGAGTAAACCTCTTGTTGTCCCGGTGCTCTCTAGGGGCAGCACTAAGCTGATATCTTTGTAATTTCCTTACATTGTTTCTTGGGATTGTTCTGTGTTGTATGCTTGTCACTAATGTTGTAGGGGGTGGTTTCCTTCATTCATTGGTTTGACACGCCATCATGTTAGTGAAAAAACCTTTAGCACAATGTCAAACCACAGCCAAACAAATCATTCCATGGTAGAGTGGTGCTAACTAAACCATAGGGAGTGTACCGGTATTCTACGGGCCGAGGGAGGCCCCCAAAGTGTTAGCCAGACATCAAGAAGAGGGTGCTTCAAATCACCATTTTTACATTAAAGAGGGTGTTTCATTTAAAACTTAATTTAATTTAATATATAATTTTTTTGAAACTGGATGTCTCCAACTACTTGGGTGTCTAAAAGGCACTGAGACATCCGTTTGTCTAACACTATGCCCCTCATCTGTGGTTAATCCTATGTTGTTGTATAGTGAAACCCTTCTGAAAGACTTGTGTTCCAGGTAAACGTCTTCAATAAATCACACTGAAACTGTCAAATTACCTGTTGCCATAAGCATAAGGTTCACTTAAAAAAAGATTATTTTCTTTGAGTCACATTAACAAATTAACAAGGAAGTGAACATGTTAATTTTAAAGTCTGAAGAAGATTATTTACATAAAAATAATCATCTGTGGTCTAATTGTATAAGGAAGCGTGTCCATTTCATGTGCATGCTGTTACATGTGCAGAACTCTACCTATGTGGGTCGTGGCTGGACGGGTGCCCTGGTGCACAGAACTCTACCTATGTGGGCCGTGGCTGGAGGGGTGCCCTGGTGCACAGAACTCTACCTATGTGGGCCGTGGCTGGAGGGGTGCCCTGGTGCACTAGTGGCTGAGGGACCTTTAGTTTTGTATCTTCTTATTGTCCTAGGTCCAGTTGCCCAAAAAGGTACTAGTCGCTAAAACCAGATTAAATCTCTAGTATTTGATTTGATAAGTTCATCATGGTGGGACGTCATAAGAAATTAACTTAAATCCCAACTCCAGCAACTGGGCCTAGTTTTGTGTCTTTTATTGGGTCTGTTTTCCTTCACCAATGGACTAGCACACCATGATATGAATGAAATAAATATAAGTATGGCACCAAACTAGGGTTGACAGGGTTTCCATAAATAGTCATTTTGCTTTACTTTTAGGTAACTAAGTGCCCAATATTCACAGTTTATCTACATATATCTCCTGCATGTTAAAGTTTCTTAAAACAGGGTGTCCAAATGAGGGAATTGTTCAATTCAGGGTGTCCAATGGACATGTAGACACCCCTCTGTCTAAGTCTTTTCATAAAACAAGATTGTGATCTACCTGTGTGACTCATGTGTTGTGGGTTTGTTTTGTGTCAAACAGGGCGAATGGAGCTTCCTGTTGCCTTGGTGGCTTGAGAGCAAAGGGCAACGCGAAACCTATCTATTTGTGATGTATTTGTATTGCATCCTTGGCTTGTCCTCTCTCGTCACCGTTTGTTGCCATTAGGCTTAAGTACGACATTGAACCCCAATCAAACAAGCAACCCTTAGCAACCTTTGATTATGTCATTTAAAAATATTTATAATGTCAAGAGTGACTTACCTTTTATAAGCATTATTTTCTCTCTACATAATATTGACATAAATGGCATTAAAGTTTTTTAAATATTGTACTCACTTTCTAGTTTCATATCACAATCATCAGTCAAGCATTAAAATTGAAAATTGACACAAAACCAAATCAATACATTGTAGTTGATTACACCTACAGGCTACAGCTGCTAACACTATTAAATTGTCCTTCGTATTATTGGATTTTGGGGTAAAATAGTTTATTATAGTATAGCTGTTGAGGTGTGTTGTAAGAATAGCAAGTGGTTGTGGGAACTACTTGCTCTTTCAAGGACAAATATATGTGTTCTGACAAATGTTGCTGCTTTCTAACTAAAACTATTATCTTCTGCCTCTCGGACACAATTTCCAAGTCCTTTAGTTATCTTTCAAACAGTTAATTTTATGGATGAATATGATGGGTGATTAGGAATAGTGTAAAACCGAAGAATCAAGATCTCAATATTTCGGCGATTTATTTTCCCATCATCAGGAATGTCACTATGTTAATCTTGCCAGTGTAAATCAAATATTTTTCTTATTGGCCCAGCGGGCAGTTGTAGGGAGCTTCATGCTGCCCTGGTGCTCTCAGAGCTAAAGGGGAACAGGAAGCCGATCTGTTTGTGGTGTCCTGTATTTGTCCCGTCCTGTCCTGTTTGTTGCCAGTGGTTTCCTTCACCCATTGGGCTGGTACATGTATGCCATCATATAAGTGAATTACCCTTGAGTATGAGGTTAAACCCCAATCAAACAAACAAACCAACTTATTGGTCCATGTAGCAATGTTGTTTCTGTTGGATTTCTTGAGAGTTACACCATTACTTTTCACATTACTTATTAAAATTTGACCAAAAACCACAAATAAACCGTTAGGGGTTAAATTTCTGTAAATTCAGCATAAAACCCTAAAACAGACAAACTTGAGTAAAGTTTATTATTGAATGTTAGACAGAGCTTTTAGTTAATGTACTCTTTGATATGTTCTAACCTAACTATTCCATGGTTTATGAACCTAATACACTGATGATTGCGGGGCACACAAAAGCTGTAGTATGTTACATGTCAGTCGGAGAAGTTTTCTCCCTTGATGTTACATTACTGGGAGATCAATCCACATCAACCCATCATACATAATAGGTTATCAGCTCAGAGCTAAAGAGGAACAGGGAGCTGGTGTGTTTGTGATGTCTTTGTATTGTCCTGTGAGTATCCTGTATTTGTCCTGTGATTTTTAAACTCCAAACAAACAAACTTCAGATCCTACATAATTGCTAGGATTTTGTTCTTAATAAATAATTATTTGTAACACACCCTCTGGCTAAGGGTAGTGTGTACCAGCTACCCAGTCTGGTTTTCTTTACTTAGCTCTGGGGGAACATTAAGTTTCCAACTTACCCTATAGCGAGTATATTTTTTGACTATATTAGTAGTACTATTGCAGTAGAAGTGAATAACTGGCATATATAAAGTGAAATACCCTTCAGTTAAGCGTGTCGTTCAGAAAATAATAAGATTGATAGATTTATTGATTGGTGTTTTACGCCGTGCTTAAAGGTCTTCCGAAATGGTTCATACCTAGAAAATGTATAAAAAATAGTCCAATATTCACTGAACGATTTGCAACTTGTTTTATTAAAAAATTCATTGTACATGTGGAGAAATTGGGATTCGAACGTCTGACTTTCATTAAGAGTTAGCTGTGATTTTTCGAGTGACGTCACCAGGGGAATTCGCCAAGTGACTGGCATCTATAGAAACCCGACCGCCATTTTGTTATTTCTAATTATCCAACAATTCTTCGTGTATCTCCGGTATAGAGTCGTCATTATCCGCCACGGAATCGTCATTATCCGGCACAGATTGTTCCGAATGGAGTTTCCCCTGCCTACGTCACAGCTGAAATAACTTATATGAAAAGTCGCAAGTTTGTAAGTGAATAAAACAAATTCTAAGCGTCAGAAAAATACAGGATTTATGTTACAGATAGTTTATAGTATTATCTTTGTAATTCAGTCAGTTTTAATCGGATTTAAAACCCATTTGGGAATACCTTTAATCATGCAGATGTTTTCTTAATTCACTAAACAAAATAATTTTATGTATTAATTAACATTCTGTTGATCTTAATCTTGGCACACTTTACAAATTTGTATTTATTAAAAAAAGCTGGACTTTTTCGGAAGTACGATGTAGACTACGTGCGGCTGTTCATTAATATAGAACTCCATTCCATAACTCTTGGTAGAAAAGACCAATCTGTGTTAAAAAAAAGCTAGATGATACTTGAATGATACTGAATATTTGGTTAATTGATTGATTTATTGGTGTTTTACGCCATGTTTAAGGGTATTTCACTTATGGCGGCGGTGTATTCCAACAATAATTGACACTAGCAAAACAAACATGTGAAGCGTTGCCATAATGTTAGAAAGTTAATTTTCCTCCAGTGCCAAGTAGAGACAGCATTGCTACTCTTTAAACAAACTCCCTTAGCCAGAGTGCCCGGATATTTAGAATAGATATAAATAATTACGTGGGCTGACCGTTGGGAAATGACGTATAAGCATTTATTTGTAACCATCTCTCCCAAACTATAGATCAACCATTCCCTCTTTGTCTGAGATATTGATGTGGCATTAATGTGAAGAATAACGGTGTATGTATTAATACAGCTGCCGGGAAGAAAGTTGGACAGCGCGGGAGGATAAGAAAACCACTTCTATAGAAATATATATAGAGAATTTCCACTTCTGGCCGAGTATAAACGAGCGCTATGCAGATCTGTTCGGTCTATTTTTTAGTATTTTTTGTTGTTGGTTAAAAAGGAAACTAGACCGTCGGATTAACAGAGACTATCTTAATCCTGTCAGTTTTCGGTGATTTTTACAATACTGTCTTGCAAACCAAATCAACAGCAATGTGCTAATAAAATGTGATAACCATCCATTTCCTTAAAAAAAAAACCCACCCCATCATGTTGTACATTTACGCTTTTAATGTTTTATGGTCCGTTTTTAATCATTCTGCCCCTCTGCGAAAAGGTTTATGCCCATAGTGTATAAGCAGTATCTATCCAAAAAGTGTAACACACGAAAATCTCCCCCCCCCCACTTACCCCCCCCCCTCCCAATACACACATACACACTGAAAAAAAAAAATTTAAATAAAAAATACCCCCAAATTATCGAAAACGGATTCATTTAAGATAGGCATTTAACTATAAGTATGTTTAGTCTATAGCCTGTGCATAGAGACCCTTAATAATACATTTTCAGGGAAATGTTATCAGACAAACGGCTTAATCAGTCGTCCATGTAATTGTCCATTGACAGAAATACACCACAGCGCGAGTTTTAGTAACTCTAGAATCTTCTTTCAATTTCCCGCCAATTTTTCACTGATGATTCACCTTATTTAACTATCACTCCCAGCAGACGACATAATATCAAAGGCAGCCGGGACTACTTTCAGACCTGTTATTCTGGATCACTGAAACGGTGACTAATATTGTATCAAATGCTTTATCATAGGCGTTCATTCATGCGTAGAAAGCACAAATAGCCTCAAGATTGAATTAAAATTTGTAATAGGAAAATTTAAATATGTCGTCTTTCAGAGGGCATACTGTTTGAGAAGTCCACGCATGGTAAATATAGGATATAAGGTATGTGTGTTTGCCACAAATATCAGCTGATTCGTACGGATCATTTCCCTAGCATTGTCAACGAAAGTTCTATATATCCACCTACACAGCTGTACAACAATTATACGTTTTCGGACCTTACTGCTCTCTCGACACGTATATCAATAGGTATGTAAAATGCCCTTAATTGGAAGAACATAACCATTGTCAACTAACTGAACGCAGACAGTGGCAGAGAACGTAAACAAACAAAAGCACAACCGTCATGCATTGCTCATGATTCATCGAGTTCAGGGACATGGTGACCTTGAACTGCTCCTATGTGTAGATCTACATCCATTTGGTGCAAAATAAATAAGCAAATAGAAGCACAATTATAATGAAATGGGAAAACAAATAAATATATTAATAAAATATATAAACAAATTTTTTAAAAAATTAACAAAAAACGTAAGGAATATATTTAAAATAAACAAAACCGAAAAACGCGTCGTTAGAAAAGAAAATGTGTTTTTCAATTTATCTAGGACTTCCTAATTCCGTCTCTGGAATCGAATAAATACAGGTAGCTTCTCATTCAGGCATTACTTGTAAAATAGAGAGCAAACATTTTTTTTTGTAGAAAACTATGCCAGAAGGTTGGTACAGTAACTGATAAACAACGATGTAAGCCGAATAGTTAATATTTTAACAATTTCCCAATTACAAGATTTCGGAAAGCGTCAACTTCCGTTTGTATTGGAATCATTCGTCCATAAGTCACTCCTACCCACACACGACTACCTAAAATCTGAAATAGTATCCATTTTACATCGATCCCACGTCAATTGGCCCGAGCTACGTCCACTGTAGACATTCCAGAGAGTACGATCGGTGTGAGTGACATACATCCTTGGATTCTATCCCATTCGTTCAAAAAAGGTTGTTCTTTTGTCATTAATAAATCTCCATTTAAGTATTGATTTTCGTCTATAGAGTATCTTTAAATCCTATAATCACGGTTCATGAAGTAATGATACAAATTAGAAATTATATGGTTAATTTTAATATCTATAGCCATATTTGGAGAAGTGTCAGCTTTTACTATCCGAGTGATCTTTAATAAGCTTAGGGTCATTATAAATCAATGAATGGAATACCTCAAAGGTGAAATACAAGACACATTTTTCTCAACCACTTGTCTTTTGTTATATGACTGTGGTTGACCTCACAAAATATCAGCAACTCACGGAATGATTTAGTGAGAAAATACTCCGAGTATAGGTAAAACTTAACTTGAACTCGGATATGAACCGGATTAAGTGATCATACCAGGTCAAGCACTCGACTTAGGTGTGAAGTGAATATTTGAGGTCACCCCTGAAAATGTTGAGATATTTGCTAGAAGCATGACAAAGCTGTCTCAATTACGATGGATAAAATGAAAGAAATTGGATTGGTTGGTTGACTGACTGGCTGCCTGGTTGGTTTGTTGGATCACTGACTGACTGACTGACTAACTGACCTGATTGACTTAACCCATTGATTGGGTTTTTTGTTCAACGCTTATTCGCATTAGAATAAAATATATCGATCATATTTAGAGTTGTCTTGACATAACTCTAAATATGATCAATATATTTTCTTCTTGCCTCTTCTCCCACCTCCAAATTTGATGGGTTGCCTGATTAAGTCATTTCTAACTTTGCAATAACGAGGGCAATTGATTGTTGGTTAAATGTTATGACGGATGTGTATTCCAACAGATTCATGTCTTTGAATGAAACTTTTTCCACGGAAGGAACGGAGAGAAATGTTAAATTTCCTTCATTGAAAGCCCTCGAAGCGAACGTATTCATATCTGGCCAAATTAAAGTTAATTTTGGTTTCCCCATTTTTATCACTTGGTCCATCCAGAAAGAAACTGTCTTAACGAGCCCTCGAATAGAAGTGCCCTCAAAATTCCATTTTTATGATTTTAAGCATGCCATTAAACAATAAGATATAAATCAGTACTATAAGACGGCATTATATATATAAAAAAAAAAGATTACAAGAGGCTGTGTCGATTAACAGTAAGAAAACAAAAAAGAAGGTTAAAAAATATACCACATAATATCTCTGAATGCTATATATAGTTACACTATTGCAATTGTGACACAGTAAAATGAGCTAGTATATTCGCTTTGTACCTGTATATATGAGATAGGTAGGAAGGCAGTGTAACCCGTGTGAAGTCTTACGTGACTTGGCATGATTACTCCTGATACGCCGTGTTTGACACAGAAAAAAGCCGATGATTTTAATAACGATAGTTTCATGGATCAGAGCAGGTCGTGAAGCTATTATGATTACACGCTGTGCTGCTCGATTTTTTTCCGTGGCTTATCAAGGTAAACTTTCAGCTTTATATCCATGCTTGGATTCGCCGGCTTTATGTTTGTGTATTTTTTTACCCTCTGCATTGTTTGGTTGCAGCAGTTACAATCAGATGTCTGTGTTATAGACTGTCAAAAGTCCAGACAATTCTAATCTATATGAAAAAAAAAAAAAAAAAAAAAAAAATTGAATTGCATAAAAACCGCAAAGTGACTCGGTGCTTACAACTGAGAGAGCATTGGTTCAACCTACTATGCCATAGTAATTAAAGGGACGCAACTCTAAATTACAAAGCTTTCAAGCACATTTGAACTTCTTCCGTGCCTTTAAACGTGATGCGAGAAAAATGGTACATTTCTGGAAATGTCAAGTATGAATTAAGATCTTTGACAAATTTAGTAACAATTAATTTTATCTCAGTATCAATTCACAGGCCGTGGAAGCCAAGGACCTTTAAACAGCATTGTAAGAGAACTGTCATTAATGAAGTTAATATGCTGTAAAATATAACAATTCTAAGACTAAGGTGGGATTTAACAAAGGTAAAAATATGTCAATCGTGTCATTAATCTTATGTAGTAATCTAACCAATTTTAAAATTTCCTAAATAATGCTCAAATATACCACACAATAAAATATTAACCTTTTCTTTCAGATAACTTGCTTATATTTTTATATTAATCGAAAAGTTCATCCTTTACTTAAAGTTGAAAGTCCAACCATATTATAGCACCTTTACTGGATTTGTTTGTTTTTTGGATTGGGGCTCTACGCCGCACTTTTTTCACTCATATGATTGCGTATCAGTCCAATGCATGAAAGGAATCGCTGTCGACGTCAAAGTTAAGTAACAGAGACAGGACAATCACGGAAGGGTCAGCGTCGTGTTGCCCCTTGCATAAGAGAGCAACGGGGCAACAGGAAGTGCCCTCCAAACACCTGCTCAGGTCGGGAAGGTTGTGTGGAGTTAAAACAAAATCCAACAATTTTTCTTGAAGAGAAGACACTATTTTACTATCATAATATCACTTGGTATTGGGAACTAAACGCGTAAGAGACGACCACTGTATGGGTATATATACACTGCTCTGGTTTTCATGGAATCAGTCAGACAATCAGAGACAGTTTCACGAACAAGAAAGTCAAACCCAAAGATAGCTCATATCCCGATAGATCATTTTAATGTTAGACCTGTGCAACCATCAAATCGGACGAGACACAGAAATATATGACAAAATTTTTTTTCCAGATGCCCTTCGTTTTTCTGACAAAAAGGGGACACAGCTGCCGAATACATGCAGCTTGCTATATGATATGATAGACGACCAGAGATACAGTACTCTGCATATAGCAGCTTGCATCATATTACGTCATTTTCTACAAGCATTGTTTTAACGATGGTAACATTAGCCTTGTCTGACCTAATCTTAATTATGCTTAGACTGGATGACCTGTCATTTTAACAATTAATAGCATGCTCCTTAAGGCAAATTATGCCCTTTGTTTATGCTTGGATCTTCATTCTACAATTGGAATTATTTCAGAACTCAGCTGTCGTCGAGTGCAATAATATAATATTTTACAATAATTAGACGGGATGCCGATGGGTATTATACTTATTTGCATTATGACAAAAATAACAGCATGTAAACGGGAACCATATATAGAAATTGAATAATGGGTAAACCAAAGATTTGGACTAAATAGAAATCGTGGTATGGAAACTAAATATGATGAGGCATTGAACTATGCATATACATAAGATTTAAGCAAACATTAAAATATGCCAAAATAGATTAATTAAGGGTAAAATATTGTAAAGAATGAAATTTGCAAACGAAAGATTGGTGCACAGGACAGTGTTGTGTCACTTGTGTACAAACAAATCTCGGCATTGAATTACGCAAAAAAAAAAAACAACAACAAAAAAACAAGATATGGTCAAAAAAGGCACCTGAATATTCAAACTATTTGTGAGATAAATCAACATTGAAGTAAGCGATTAGGTTCAGAACAAAAACGAGGTAAGTAAACCAAACATGTATACTAGACATTGATGATGTTGGACTGGAGTTAACGCTATTCTTAAGACATTTCACATATGTGACGTCGGGTGAGCCGAGTGCGCCACTGACCACGATATAAGTCAAGACAGAGAAATCAAAAGATGCAAAAGTGATTACTAGTATCTTCCCTTTCATTTCATTTCATTATTATTCATAGTTAAGAGGATAAATGACGACAGGTGAAAAAACATGTTAACTTCAATGTGTTTCAAAACATGTATGATAAATTATTTTGTGAGTGTTCGAGGGAGGTCCGTGTCTGTTTGCGAGCCCGGGGGTATGAGTGTATGCTGAAGAGGTCTGTTATGGATATACATTCGAGTTTACAACCAGTCATTTATAGCATCTTGTTTCTGATCGCCTGCTCAATTTAACAAAGCCACATCAGTTAATATAACGCCTATGATTTTAATCTGAAATCCAGTTTGTGTCATTGCCCAAAGCCAAGTATCTAGTTTATCATCTAAACAAACATCCTGCTTAAAAGTTTCAACATTTTCCCTTTAGGGCGAAAGTAACAATTACCCAGATTTAAGGCCTACGCGAAATTCACCATGCTGTGCCCTTATTTATATATATGCTTTTTTATTTTTTCATAACTAAATGCCCTCAAACAACCTACACTATACATGTACGTTCTTGATAAATGTTTAAAATAGACTCATATATATTTTGATGATGATATGAAATATGTTACGTAAGTGGAGTTATTGTGTACAGTGACCTGTCATTTTAAAGCCTTTATATAAGCAGGTGCTGGGAATCCCTATCGACAAAAACAAAATAGGCTGGAATGTTTCCCTGTCTAAATAGACTTGTAAGTACGGTACAATAAATAAACGATTATGATTGGAATGTAAACTATATATACAAAACTAGAAATTAAGAATAAAGAACATTCCATGACCTTCGCAATTAAACTTTTGTGCTATTTTTTTTTAAATACAGAACTTTTGTTTTCTAAGACAGTTTATAATATATTTGTAAATGAAATTAAAATCTTTGGATAAATAAACCTATATTGTTTGAAAAAAAATCCAAAAAGCCCACATTCCTAGGATTTCTGAAACGACATGTTATAATGATAGGTCACCATGACCTGAGCCAATGTAAAATTAGATATTATATTTCTATTTATTAAGAAACCTGTCTCTGGGAGTTTATGAAGATAATGGGATGCATCTCCTGTTTTAATTAATCCTTATCCCTGTGCCAGTGTGATTAACTTTTCAACATATATATTTTCACAATATATATTTTTACAATAAATAATGCATTGTAGCAAATTATTCCTGCTAACCCACTGCACGTTTTAAATACCAAACAGTGTTTAACTGGTTACAATATTGCTAACTCTAAAAATTAGCTAAGAAATTTCGAACCAGTAAGTTAACGTCAATTACCGTTTACAGTCTTAAGGCAAAATAGATGCATAGTACGATAGTCGCCATTCCTTAAAACTGCTGAATGATGGAAAACTTGATTTTTCAAGAAATAAAGGGGTAACATGGCGATGGAGAGAATCAAACATAAAGATTATGTAATGCCTACCTTAACAATCTGTCCCGACGCCATGTCTTAATATTTCAATCAAGAGTCTTGTTTGCCAGTCATTGACGAAACAATTATCCAATCACACTTACGTAAACTGATGAAGAACGTCAGACATATGAGAGATCGATCACATAATCTCCTAATCCATCCGACGCATTATTTAAAAAAAAAAATCAATTAATTTATCGAGTCGCGATTGTAAGATCTAGTCCCAGTGGAGACTTGATAGGGCTTTCTTGTATAAGGTTGTACAGTTGCTCTAGATATATCTAATCGAGTAAGACAAAAATAAACAATTTAAAGAATGTCATTAAAAAGAGTTACACGTATAACCTATTCTCGTTAATGGAATACTCCAGTATACAGGTACAATGCATAATCGATGTTGTGTTATATAGCTGTGTCAGAACAAAGGTGTATGCTCCAGACAACAGGGGGGGTTTAATGGTATAGCATATCTTTTTAAACATTTTGAAATCCATAGCAGCTGCTAAACTATATGCCATATGGTATAGAAATGTACGACGGTTTAATTTATTTAATTCCATAGGCATAATGGATTTGTTACGATTATAATCCTAATGTAATGCGGTATATGAAAAGACTTTTGGATGGCTATCTTATTCTCAGTCACGTTGTAATTATTACGAATACAGTGAAATTTGTGTAAACCGACATTCCACGGGACCACAAAAAAATGTTGGGTTAGACAAGATATCGGTATTACAAGCTCCGCTACTGCGTGAACAGAACTAATTCCCACTTCTGTCATTCTACTGTTGACCGTATTCCGTCGCATTATCGAGTCACGTTAATATTAAGATAGTGACCAAAAGGGTGACTGCATAATGTGACAAAATGCTATAGAAACTAGGGTGACAGGACCATTAAACAATCAAAAGTTATATATTATGATTTATGTTAAAATGTGTCAAGATATAAGTAGAATGATTATGCTACACGATGGGCGAGATAATATAACCTGCTAAGATAATGTGCTGAAAATGTTAATTCAAAAGTATGTGATGTATATCACTACAAGTTTTATGTCACGGAAAAAAGTTAAGTCTTTTTATACTTCGTCTGTGATACCGTTCGTATTGGGCCTAATTGCCCGGGTGATTTTGCTAATTTATTAGTTAGAATTGAAATAAAACAATGCAATAAAAATTACATATTTTAGCTCATAAAATAGAGACCGATTTAATTTAATAAAATAAAATAAAAGAAAAAATGCTGAATCACAAGTTATTTAAACTTACCGCTTCTAGAAAAGCTTCCATGTTTCTTATCTGTTTATTTTGACGCAGGGGAATTCTAGGTAAACTCTGTCCGGCCAGTTCAGTTGAGCTGTGGGCTTTTAATTTGTCATCAAGTGGCTGACGACTACAGCGGGCCTTTTGTGATGACGGGTAACTTGACTAACTTGTTGATATCTCATTCCCTAACAATGCTCCTGCTCTGTAGTGATTTATGTCGCTTAATTCGCCACTGGGAATATGTGTGCATGTTATTTCGAGACGGTCCCTTACATCGATGTGATTATTGCAATGTATTGTTTTATTGGAGGGGATTGTCGGCATACCGTGATAACTATAGAGTAGTCTAACACATGTACTGTCACCTATAGAGTATACGCATAATTAGAAAAACTATTCAGGCAAATGTAATTAGCAATTATCTTACAACAGTCTTTTTTCTGTTTGTATGTATATATATATACTCACTTTGCCGCGAGCCTATGTAGCTCAGTCGGTAGAGTGTTGGGCCTGTAACCCAAAGGTCCGGGGTTCAATTCCCGGTGGAGGCAAGCAAATTTTTATCTCTTCGTTTATTCAAAATATATTTATAAAATTCCGAGGACAATCTGTCTACAATCATTGCATGGGTACCATCCCAGTGTTTAGACTGGGTTTGATAAAAAAAATATCATGGACAGATTTGAGACCTACATAGTATGCAGGTGGGACGTGTTACAGTCACGACCTAAATGATTCTTTAAGCGACATTTATAAGTCGAAAGTTCACATAAAATGGACAGACTTGTTATGGATAACATTTTTTTACTTTGTTGAATAGGACGTTTCAATCTCATAGATATAGTTTAATTTCACATTAGATGGAAAGGACGGAAGGAAGGAAAGAAGGAAAAAATATAAAGGAAGGAAGGAGGGAGGGAGGAAATAACAGTATAAGGCGAACTAACGACAAATCGAATGAATATAATCTGCCATGTTATATTCTCTATTAAGTTTAGCTCCATGGAATGGCCTCCGTGCTTTTGACCCGTTTTAGCACCTGACCGGCACAATTCTAATTACCTAAGAATTGAATTGTTAAACAGGTGTTTATGCTGGAGAAAAGCTAACTTTGACATTTTACAGTAATTATATCGCGATCGTTAAAAAAGACAAACATTTGTACGATACATTTACCACATATCTTGAATTGGTTGAACTGGATCCTTTTTTTTTTCTAACACGTCTTTTGAACAATCTTAAGTCTTTATATTTGATATTTTGCTCCATCTCCCTCTAAGATTATTTAAAAAAAAATCAATGTATATGATGTATATTTAGGCTTACACTCAAAATAGAGACATTTCCCACTTGTATTCCTAAAATAGTCGTACAATATAGTCGTGTTTGATTGGTATAGGGCCTACTACAGTAATGAATCAGATATCAAAAGTGGAGAAATAAGTAATCTTGACCTGATAATCATAGCATCTGTAATGTGGATGTTTTTTTTTACAATGAGACAGGTTTCTCCCCAGAATAACAATAGATACCAGAATATGACTCACTGAGCTGCTATACAAGCATAATGGACAACATAAATAACCAACCAAACAGGTTTATATCGCATTTTTAATTTAGAATATTTGATTTACCAAAACTATTTCTGGTCATATATATACATGTATACGCCACAAAAGTTCAAAGCTATAAATAAATTAATCATGTTTGCTTTTTAATAAGTATAAATTTGATTAAGGCGGTCATATATGAGGAATTCCTTGTAGTGATTGATGGTTGATTGTGTGAAAGAACGAATGAACCAACCGACCCATCAACCAATTAATTTATGAACCAATTGATTTACGACGAAACACTACGACAATCAACCAATCAATCAATCAATTAATCAATCAATCAATCAATCAATCAATCAATCAATCAATCGATCAATCAACCAATCAACCAATCAACCAATCAATCAATCAATCACTCAACTAGCGAACCAACTAACCAATCAACCAGCCTAGAATCCAAGGAAATCAATCGATTTATGATAACACATTTGCAAGACACACGAAAATAGAGATACTAATTCGTAAAGGGTAAATGCAGTGGAGTGGATTCACAGTACTGACTGAATTATCTCCCTTTAGCTGAACTGTAATTTCCACGAGATCGTTTTCGTTTTGACATCTTATGGGCATGTTTTTAACGTGGTAATGTATTTACGTTTATTTTACTCAAAAATGTACCCCCGTGTTATTGTCTCAAGCCATAACGATGAAGGTAGGGTCGATGCTTGCATCACGAGCTGACAAACCATTGATAGTCCACTACTGAACAGGTTGTTTGGATCAATGACCTAGGTCATTGGTTTGGATCATGGAATCGGCTAACCGTTTGTGTATGGGCGAGATTCCAGTGACCTACTGGGTTTGGTGTGATTTTGTCTGCTTTCTTTTGTTGATTAATTGGGATTTAACATCGTATGGATATAGGTATTTCAATTATATGACAACGGATTTTCCATTTCACACCGTTAATTGCTTAAATACGCCGGAGAACCGAGATAAAAACTCGTAAAAACCGCCCGAGAGTGCCGGGCCACATCGCGTAAAACACACACATATACCTGAGGGCAACAGACGGAATCGAACCAGTGTGCGGTACATCGAAGGATGATAAATAGGCCGACACGCTAACCACTAAACGCCATGGGCAATATTAACTGGTCTGTTCTGGACTAAAGCCAGGTTCTCCGCTATTATGAGTGGTACCACCGTATGTAAGTTTGGCCTAAAGCTTCAGTTAAGCGCACGAAACAAACGCGCAATCTTTAAAAATATTGCGACACGGCCAGCTTCATTCTATTGGTAGATTGATTTGTCTCACACTAACATAATCCTCAAATCTAATTCACTTTCTTTTGTTGTAAAAGTAATATTCCTCCAATGAATACATTATGATTGTTCAAAACAAACTAACTTTCTTACATCTGAGTCGTTTATTTTATATGATTATTTTATACTCACCTTTAGGCTAAAAATCTAAGATAAATAATTTTATAAAATCCCATGACCAGCAAGTCAATATCATTGAATATTTGCGTTATAAACTTATTTCGAAGACAGCGACGGGTGATTGTAGGGGCCTTATTGTTGCCCTCAGTCCTGGTGCAATCAGAGACAAATAACAAAAACAAAGACGATGTGTTGGGATGTATTTATTTTATGCGCCTTACGATTGTCCTATCAATTTGTTTCTGTTGCCAGTGACGTCAAAGGTGATTTGGCGTGGCATGGCACTACATGGCACGTAGTAATAGGAGTTCATTTACCTTAAGTGCGGCGCAAAACCCCAATAAAACAGAAAACAAGTAACAAACATATTAGAAAAAGAACAAGTCTCGCAGTAGAATTACAACCTTACACTCAGTTCAGTTGTGATCCATTGCAGGTAAGGACGGTCGCCAACACAGTTAGTTATATCGTTTGTCACAAGGGTTTTATTAACAAAAATCAATTATTTTACAAATTCTTTTTTTTTTTTTATACCATTCCCACAATATATTTCAAATTACTACCATTTCACAAAATATCTCCACTTCTCAAAAACAATATTGACAACTTCTGGAACTCTTATGGGGAAATACACTCCATCTATCTCAGGCTTCAGACATGACGTTGCACTTTCGCTTTCGGTATCAGCAAGTGTGTTTAGTTATACATAAAAACAGATATCAGAGTTCGAATCTCGGTGGATGCTAGCAAATGCGTTTTTCTCAACGTCACATATATATATGAAATCATCATTATCTACAGGAAAGGCGTCTACGTTATAAGTTTCTGTGTGTAATATATACGTTGTATGATAATAGTCAAATACAAAACAAACTTCATCAGAGAAAACTCTTGAATTATATATTTGAAAAGTCAAGGAAGTTCCCTATATAGTGTTGACAAAGCCGTAGACCAACTGTTGGATTTAATCGTGACAACATTGTGTTCGTAAATAACCAAAAGCTGATGGTTAAGTCAGTCACATGTAGCTGGGGATAATTTGGATTGGGTGACTTTTGAATCCATGCCCGGGAGTCTTATGCTGTTGCATATTTAAGCAAAGACAGTACATCAGAAGTGTTTTGATTTAATTTACAGGTGTTGGGGGGATGGTTTTAAAACTAGCGTAAACGGCAACACTGTCTTACGAAAGGACACCAAATATATTAAAACCTTTCATTTGGAACTATTTGTAAAAACTCTAAAACTGTATTGCAATCAGTGTGATGCGAGTTGTTTCCGCACTTCATCGTTGAGATTTTGGATAAATCGCTGTTTATCTGCTCGGAATTGGTCCGAAGAATCTGTGAAACAGCAAAAAGTAATACGTCATAAATACTGTTCATTGGCTATGGTTATATTTAGCAATAAAAACATTTTTTGACTACAATATTGTTGAGGCTTCACGCTACTGCTTTCGTTTCTTATGTAAGTATTCCAAGGGTCTTATATTTTACTGATTACATATATGTATTGACTGTGGTGCCAGTTGGACCGATGGGTGAAACGGTATCAAAATTAGTCGCGATTTAAAGTCATAGGTGTCAGTTCTGAAAGCTTTACTGTGAGACAGTGTTGGATTAAGTGATAATAAGTTAACTTTGGCTTTCTCTGGCAAGTAACCTATGGTTTGACTGACGGACAGATGATCATTCAGGAGTACATGGGTGGTAACTCAAAACTAGATGTTTCGTGGTTTCCTATGATTTGGGCTTTTAATAATAACCTGATCTTTAGGGTTAGAATTAGATGATGATGGTTTAGAAATTTTGGACGAGATTTTGGGGTAGTAAACTCCGATGAGTGTACTGGTGACAACTAAGTCTACATTCCGGATTTGATTGTACTTTCCTTTAAGGCCACCATTCCAAAAATGCGATTGTAGTAAAATCAAATTAAGGTCTTGCTGGACCCCTTGGTCGATTTTCAGAACACCCATTGTATTGAGTCTCTTATGAAGAAGAATATAAATCTGTACCATATATATGTATATATTTTCGGATAGCATGAATACTCAGGATTACATATATGTGAATGTGGTGAACATCCAATTATTATTAACAAAAAAATATTTCAAAATGAGTAAATGTCAAGATAAACTAAATAGACTGCATTTTTCATGGTTTACTTCTCGATAGGCAAAATAAGACAACTTAAACTAGTTGACCGAGAAAAGTCAAGGGCTCCGGCAAGTACCTGTTGTTAATAAAAAATGCTACTGCTACATGACGTTAAACTGTGCCCATCCAGAATAATACAGACTACTAAACGAAAACGTATACAACCAGGTAGCAATTTATATTAAACATACCTTGAAGTTCAGAAAGTTCCTTAGCAAGTCTATCCTTTTCATCTGTTGTTCTCTGAAGTTGTTCTTCCACCTGTATAAAGAATAACCAAAAAACAAATTCCACGTTAAATAGTTATGCTTTGTATAATAATCCAGATACTATCATATCATATTCTGTTGATCGCGTGCTGCCAATCAGCGAACAAGTAACAATTTTCCGTTCGAATTATTTATTGGACACACTCGCTTTGAAATCTTTTTCACGCTTTGGCGCATTTTTGAAAATAATTCAAAGCAAGCAAGTGCGTGGTAAAGTCTTGAGTTTTAAGTCCGATTGAACGGCCCCATACAAGTTTATAGGATTTCCCCTGTCTTCTTAATTTATACCGCGCTCAAAAGTATCGAATGCAACAACTAGGGTACGGGTCTGTGGAAAACGAAAACCAAACTATTAGAACTGCTGTAAATGTAATAAAGTCAACTTATCTGCTAGACGACCACCAGATTGTCTGTTTTCCGCTTGAAGGCTTCCCAGCTCGTCTAGAAATGGCAAGAATGACATTTTACATCACAATAACTCCATCAGATAGTGTTTCAATGATTTAAAGAAACAAAGACTCTATGTGATTTTTTTAAAAGTAAAACTATAAATAAAATGTGCCATACAAAGTTTACCACGCATTGGAAATAAGGAATTATACTATTTTTTTGGTTAACAATATTGTTGGGTGTTTGATTTGAAAAATTTTCCTATGCTACTCTATGGTTACCTGTTATCTTAACATTTAGTCAAATGTGTGATCTAACACCCTAATGGGTTAACTATTACGCGGTGACCTCCCTTTCAGTTTATTCAGTCTTGAACAGAAATCTCTCCAAAACTCGGTTGTCGCCCCTGCTTCGTTCCTGTCAGTGTTCGATGCAATTTGACATTTATGTATAGATCTATATTAGACATACGTACTTTATTTTAAAAAATCGAAATATGTGAGAAATACTATTTAAAGTTGTTTATAGATAAATTTAATAAAGTATAACAATATTAGTTTGACTTAATTGTTCTTACCTTTCATTTCTAGGATTTCTTTAGCGTGGGCATTTCTCTCCCCTTGAACGGTCTCCAACTGGAATTCCAACTGGAATGGAAAACCAAAACAGATTTGAGGTGCTGGTAAAACACAACGAACGTATATCAACTGCACATGATTCTTTTTTCGAGAAACAGGTATAAAGTTTAATTGAGAAAGATGTAAGAAAAAAAGACAGCACAATAGTTTAAGCAACGTCGTTGTCTCAATTGTCAAATAAAAATATATATAACACAAAATTCATTGCCATAGCATTACCAAGTTTTCTGAATCAGTTAAGTGATTGGTCACTTTTTAGAGAGACCAATCCCTGTGAATTGGTATACGGCTTTGTCAGATATACATGTGAGATAACACATTACTAATATATCGTTTTAATCAAATTGCCTGGCAGAAAACCGTATATGCATCTAATATGTATTTCTAAAAATGAATCACACTGGCACAGAGATGTCGATTTATTAAAACTGATGAATTATCTCCAGTTTGATATAAACTCCAAGAGACTAGTTTCATAATAGATCTTAATCTCGAGTCGTAACCTATAGACATCTCGAGAGAAATTGCTGATCATAATTTTGATCATGATATCCGATTTTTTAAAATATGACTGTAAGTGACAAAACTTTAAAACGACAACAATTTTGGGATAATTCAGGATATCTTTTTAATATCATATATCTTCAGTTTACTGGAATATATACCTTTTTATCAACATTCAAATGTAACCAAATATGTAAATGAACGTGGCTACTTTAGAATAGAGTGTATAGCAAGAAAATACTTAATGATTCGTTTAAACATTGTTGCTTATCATATTGCAAAGCGAGTAAGGCCAAGAAATAGTAATGACACATATACTATCAGAAGTCTGTATAGTTAATAGACTTCTGGTAGTATAGAGTCCGGGAAATCTGTATTATAAATAATTATATAAATAATAGAAACGTATTTGCTTATAGTCTTCAATCTGCAGTTTTTAAAGGAATAGGTGACGTCAAGACTTTCTATTGGAAGTTCCATGTTGACACTCAAAAGGGGGTGTCAGATTGTATATTTCACTATTGGCTGGTTCCAACTTATAATCAATGAATAGACTCATCCAAATCGAAGTTTCTCCACGACGCTGCTTTGAACGTTATCATTTGAATACTTATAGGGATGATTGTTTTATAAACAAATAATGTATAAGATGGTGAATAACGGTTTGTTTATTGTCGTCAATCTCGGAGAAAGCAGCAATGGTAGTCTCGGGAAGTTGGCAATGGAGGTAATTTTATCCTTGCAAAGCGGTCCTCTGACGTCAGAACATTTATGATAATGGAGCTTTTACATGACGTCAAACACATTTGTGCATTATGACGTTATTAAAAAGTCTATGAATCTCGACTGTTTTGACGTCAGAGGACCGCATTCAATGACCCTTTTTGGAACATTATGAGACTCCCATTGAACTCAATTCTCTATTGCTTGTAATTATACTTTGCTCAATCCCACAACAGTAGACAATTCAGTCTAATTGGTAAATAACTGTTAAAAAAGTTGCTTTATTGTATCTGGAAATAGCAAGCAATAGAACAGCGACTCGGTTCACAAATCGATCTTAGATTACGTTAAACGTTAATATAATGACGACCAGTGCTAAAGACATAGTGTTGCTATGGCGATGGCGTTCAACGTAAGCTAGAAACCTGTGCATTAAGACAAAGAAACTGTAAAAACGTTTTCTCGTTGCTTTTTTTCTTTCTTGAAAAATCAAAGCAAAAGAACTGTACATTAAGAGAAGGGAAGCTTGCTGATTTGTTTATTTGCAATATAGGACAGCTGTTTCAATCAAGAAGCCAAGGCTATAACAAAGCTTGATGATGCTCGTGTTATATAGACTGACAAGCTACTTGTAAATAAAACGGTTGGTATATTTATCTGCACTCAAGTTTCCTGGTCTATTGCTAACAATGCTAAGACATACAGCACATGGCTGTGTATTGTAATGCTAAGCTAATTCATTCACCAAACGTCACCCGCGGCGTATTACAGCATAAAACAGATATATGGTACTTTGGTTCGTTAATCATAAATATAATAACCTGGGCCCGTATTCATAAAGCTATGCTAAAGTATTTCTTAAAGTTAAGAAATATTTAGCCAAATTTCAGCCTTTCATTTGATCATGAAGAAAGTTGAATATGAAATAACTAACTCGACACTTTATTAATTTGACTTATACCCTTTCTTAAAGAACCATACAAAGTTAAAAAAAAAAAATGTGTTTGTGTAGTTCAAATGATGTTGGAAAATTCAATAAGTTTTTCTTAACGTTAAGAAATATCTGATAAGCTTTTTGAATACGGGCCCTGGGCCCACTTTTACAAAGCCTCCTTAGGCCAAGGGGACCTTAAGACTTAAGGTGATACTTAAGAGGAAAGTTAAGTCCCTTTAGACCTTATGCTAAATGGGCTTTGTGAAACAGACTCGTCTCCTTTTTTTAGGACTAAGGGAATAACTAAAGTCACCTTAGCTTCAGGAGGCTTTGGGTAAGTGTGCCCTGGACTGGAATCTTGGCAGTCATGTAACTCATGTTAGATGCCAGGGATAGGTTGTTCAAAGCAAAGATTGTTAGCCTAAGAGTCAGTTATATGACGTTGCGTCACAAAGGGACTGACGTCATCTGACAATGGAAATTCATTGCAACGTAACGTCATCTAACAAACCATTAACTTTACAGAGCTTTGAGCAATCGACCCCAGGGTCCGTTCATAAAGTTAATTAAGTATTTCTTAAAGTAAAGTTTTGATTTCATTTAAAATACATATGTACCATTTTGTTCTTCTTTGTATGATCCATAATGAAATATTGTTAGTAAACTTTTTAAAATGTCAACTTAATTATTTCACATTTAACTTTTTTCATGATCAAATGAAAGGCTGGAATTTGGCTAAAATATCTTGGCTGTAAGAAATACTTAAGTAGCTTTGTGAATATGGGTCCAGGACCCGATTCCTCAAAGCAGTTTTATACTTAAATCAAAATGTTTAAAGGCCCTCACATTCCTCAGTTTTGAATTTTAACATTTAATTTTTTAGCATAATTCTTATAACCGAAGTAAGTCACCAATTACAGGTATTAATTTAAAATTAAGTTATGGCAAGTGGCAAAAATATCAAATTTAGTATTTTGACTTAAGTCAGAAAATGCTTTGTGGAACCGGCCGCAGGTCTCTGACATAGTGTCTTTGACATTATGGAGCCAGAGATGCCATCATACGAAATATACCACATGCATGTTTTTTAAAAATAATATGAACAAGCTATGTTTATTTTTTGGAATGGGAAACGTTTATATTCCTGAAATGTTGTAACTTGCAAGAGGTTGGATTAATTCCTTCGTGATAATGGAGAATTCAGGTAGCCAGAACAGAAAATCGCTAACATGCAATCGAAGACAAGTAAAAGTGGACACAAAAACTCTTAGTATATAAACAATGTTCATTTTTATTCCTTTTCTTTCGTTTCGCGTAGAAGGTATTAAGTTTACCTTTAACGGCGCTTAAAGATGCAAAGGGAGACAATTTCCGTTCAGAGTACACATTTCGAATAGTTTACACCTTCTACACTTTAATTGTGTATGGCTTCTTGAACATGGACAAATATTTACTGTGACGACAATGAAAGCATAAAGAATTGATGCGGGTGGGTTGATGACGAGACAACCATGACCACCGATCGGTTCCAGAACAATCACATGGTCTCAAGCTGACTCGAAATCTCCAACACGGACAGTTTTTTTTAATTTTGTTCCGACTAAGATTGCAGATTGATGAGGTTATGAAAGCAGTTTCTTGAGTTCATCGTTGAAACTTTGAGTGAACTTTTGTTTATCCCCTTGGAGTCGGTCAGAGGTGCCTATAAACAAAATAAAAAAAGAAAAATGACACAAAACTAATATAGGATCGTTTTTAAATTGTTACGTTAAGATATAGGCTATTTCGAAACTAGAATCTGAAAAATCTAACAATAAATACATATCAATTACCCGAGCCAGATTCAATTACAAAATAAGTATACTACTTTTTTGTTTATGTGGTAAAAAACCTAGTCAAAGTCGGCATCCCCTATCCCCGCCAATCCCACCCCGTTATATTTGGATCTAAGGAATGACTAGGTCTTTGACTGCATTAAGAATAATTACATCAGAAACCTGTTCAATGGACAGAGCGCTTGCAGTCGCTCGACCGAGGTGCAATGTTATTGTATAGAGATTTCTACCGAGCAACAGCAAGCAATAGGTCTATTGTCCAATTTCTTGGTTTCAATGCATCACTAAAAGAACAATAAAGTCAGATTTGTATCGAGATTTTTCTGGGGTTTTATAAGAAGCTTTGTCGAAACAATGGGTAAAGCTGTTGGTGATTTTGAAACCGATATGTTTTTCCTTTCCAGTGTAATTATCAATATATAAACTATTTTGCAAAAATAAAGGAAATTGTTTTTTTTTTATTTCGCAATAAAGACGATTTTTTGGAAACAGACAAAAAAGCATACGTTTATATCCACCATTGTTGTGGCCTGAGTTACTGTAACGACATAACGAGGACCATTTGGTATAGCTCAAACAATTTATAGAAAACAGTTAAGGAATCACCAACAGAGCGATAAGAATCGACATAAAACTGTTAAATAATACTTACCCTGAAGGTCGGCTAACTCTTGTGAAAGCTTGGCTTTTTCCTCTCTAGCTCTCGTCAGTTGAAATTCCGCCTATTGAGAATAACAAAAACGACAGCGTTAGCACATCCGGTTTACTTTGCTATCCCGTACGTGACATACTTTTAGTTTAAACAGTATTTTTATTTCGCAAATATT
This sequence comes from Mopalia muscosa, assembly GCA_031763545.1. Classification (NCBI taxonomy): domain Eukaryota; kingdom Metazoa; phylum Mollusca; class Polyplacophora; order Chitonida; family Mopaliidae; genus Mopalia; species Mopalia muscosa. The sequence goes on from JARFOD010098493.1 coordinate 27,504, forward strand.
TCAATTAAAAGCAAATGAACATTGGAGAAATTGGCAAACATATACGGCGGATAGTATACAATGATATAGTTGATAACTTTACTGTTTTAAGATGAGCTTTAACATTCGCAAGTTTCTGGACATACATGTATGTAGCTGCCTCTTATTTAACACAATGTATAGGGCTCATTCCTCCGTCTTACCCCTACGTCCCCCCTATCTCAACCCGTAGTGAAAGTTGGAAATTGATCCGCCGCTATCGCCGACCTCTCGAAAGATATATCTGATTTAACTCTGATTTTTCGAAAATACAATGAAATTAATGGCTTGTATTAAGCCTACATGTTCAATCTTATCATTGCAAAGGGAGATAACTTTTATATGTCAACTAGGGCGAGAAACTCAGATAACACTTCATTTAAACATCAGGAAAAAAAGAAGGAATTGTGGCTTTTGTGTCCACAAAAAAATCAGAGAAAAATGAGATATATGTTTTGAGAGGCCGAAAATAGCAGCGGATCAATTTCCAACCTTCACCATGGGTTGAGATAGGCGGGACGTAGGGGCGGAGGAATTGGACCTATTCATTGTGCTACCGCTTATTACATTTCCCATGCAAACAAATATCCCAGCTACATTTCTACAATTCGATTTTTGAGTAAAGATCTACGAAACCATTGAAAACAAGCATATGGCTCACCTTCTTGTTTATGGGGATTGTGACATTTGATGCAGTTACTTACACCGTTATATACTTCTCTTCCCATTGAATCGTAACAATCATAATTAACATAAAATTGTATGGAATTAATATCTGTTTGTTATCACTAACAATTAAATGCTTTAAAGAATTTAATTTATAATCAATTTATAATGGAGTCGCCTCGGTAATTTTAGCGTACGATGGCTGAATGATAGAACCTCGGCTCTGAAATGTTCTATAACACGTATGGTGTGTCGGCTGTGGCTAATGCAGACCAGCCTACCCTAGAAGAATTTATGTGTAAGAAAGTTGTTGTTCAGGAGTATTTTGTTACCATTTTGTGTATTATTGTGTTACAGCATAGAACAAAATATTAATTTCTATTTGATGGCCTTTTCGTGCATGTCACATATTTTATGGGTACAAATTACTCCAGAATACACAGGGTAGGCAGGTCTGATATTAAGGTTATAATTCCTATACTTGGATTTTACGAAGGTTTTGTAAAAACAAGTTTGTGATGATTCCAATGACCATAGTCTTGAAAATCAACAACATCAAAAGATATGCACGGTTTACAAGCTTTTGTTTATTATGAGTGTGAAGGCGAATCTATATTTTCTTTGAGTCATTATAAAATCAAATCCCACCGGAACTTTGTCAGCCGAGTAAAAATTAATTTTTCAGAAATTCTGATCGCAAATCCACGAACACCATTCAATGCTTTTTTCTTCTTTATTGACTGCCAGGTAAACATTAGCTAGGTATATGTACTCTTAATAAGTAAGAAAACCTATTTAATATGTAGAATAAATTATGCGTAATGGATTAGTTTTTAAAAAGTTTTTAGTATGCTCACACAAAGTAGGCTATCCTTTTGTCTGAAAATTAGAAGACAAATCGGAATGGAATGGAATGGAAATTAATATAATTGGCGCTTGAAGTTCTGGTTCATTAGAACTATATACGCTATTACTTTGCATTAGTTTACCTCACAAGATTATTTGTATATTTATAAATGTAAACGAATCACTTCTGACTAACTAATAATATGTCCTCCAACATCACAACCAGATCTATTGCCCAATATATAATGAGATTCAACTAAAAGCTTCTTCCGTTTAAAATATGTAAGATGATACGATTGGCCGAGTTTGTTTACTACAAAAGCCTGTATAGTAGGGATAAGATTCTAGTTTCTTGGATATATATATTACCAAAATGAGTTCGAAAGGTTGACAGGAGTCAACATTGATCAATCTGCGATTTAAAGCTATATTAGGACTAGGAAAAAGAAGTTGAAGCCGGGCAAGCTGACAGCCTGGCACTCCGCGTGGATAGATAAGCTTTTGGAGTTCCCGAAACCGGTGAGGGATGAGTGGAAAGTTAAACCATGTAGGTAAAACTATTTCTGGATTGGTAACCATGGATACCGGGCTACCTTGAGCCTTACAGGGGTCTGGGAAGGAAGATGATTTGCGAACAAGCCTTGATTGTAAACACACGACTAAAGACGGCCTATATGCGCTGATAAACCAACTGCAACATGTCTTCTGCTATCTCTCTGCGGACAGCTGACTAATAAACCAATTTCAGAATCAGCAAATCGTTAGACAAGGAGGTCTTATAAACAAATAAATAAATATATAATAACGGACAGAAAAATACTCATCAGTTTCCAAAATGTCAAATTAATTTAACAAGTTTAACGTTTTAAGGCTTTGAGCTAAAATAATTTATTTTGAAGTGAAAAGTTCTAAAAGTTACAATTTTGCTTACTTAGCTAAAACGCTTCTGTTTCTGTCTACCTATCAGTGCTATTTTGTTAGATGTTTGCTTCCGCATCTGCTCTCGTGCCAGCTATGCTATCAAATTACATCGGTAAGCGCAAACCTAAAGATACGTCAACAATGATACAATGCTAAAATGGTATAATGATACATACGTCTCCGTTCTTGACTTTTGTATTGTGAAGTTCCTCCTTCAAATCCGCTGCTTCCGATTTGGCTTGAGCAACTTCTTGTCGGAGTTTGGTTAAAGTCTCCTTGATAACTTCCATTGTTGCATCGTCCATGGTGGCTGTGTGGTGAATGTTAGCTGGAGAGGAGAAGGGAGATGTGGCTTGGACCGTGTGCTCTTACCGACTGACTCAGCTAGAGCCTTTTTCCTCAGCCAGCCACAACTCCAATAACCTCTGACGTGTTCTAGAAGGAATTTAGCTTTTCCAAAATGAAGAAACTGCTTACACTGTTTTAATATATGGTCGTGTGTGTACGGATATAGCTCACTCTAAACTCTACGCCGATGAAATAAGCTTCCCAAGTGGATACAGCAGTACTGAATTTAGACTTTTAAAAACCATTCCTTAGTAGTGTCCGTGGGGAAGGATTGGGGGGAGAGGGGGCAACTTCAATAAGACTGATTCTGACCAGATGGCATTACTATTGAGACCTGGTTTCCGTTATTTTATTGAACTCTGGTTAATTGGGCCAACGCGTGTTCTTCATTAAGCATGTCTGGTATGTCGGAAACTTGATACCTTCTCTTGACCACACCCTCATTTTGACACGTTTCGGCTGACCATGAGACGCGTGCCAGCATACTCTTATTGATGACTTATGCTTGTCTTAACGCCATGTGTGTTACACGACACTCATATACTGATGTGTATTGGGAGAATAATGATTTCACTTATTGCTCGAGTTATGATTGCAATCATTAGTATCTATACATATTTTATTTCTTTAATGAAGGTTTCTTTGATGATCCAGTTTGACGTCATTCGTTTGTGGACATTAAATGTTTATAACAACCAATTGACGAGTTGTATTCTTTCACAAAAATGTAGCACCCCATTCAGCGAAGAAGTGAAAAAACTTCATTATCACGTGTGGTCATATTGTTTGATATAAATTACCCTTCTATAAAATTGTAGTTTCTGGGATCGGACCGTCTTCGCTGACGGTTTTTCAGTGAGGCCGCACTGACTCAGCTCACTATACAAAGTGACGCATCCGTTAATTGAGTGAAAACACCAATAGCTCTGTAATGTACACCATTCATACACACGATTTTCAATCATATATCCTCTTTCCATTTCCTCGACGTTTAAAAAAAAAAACGTCCATTTATGGACTAAAACCTTGTTGACAGATACAGTTCTCAGTGCTCTAAGCTGGATTGTGACTTCAAAGCCACACATAAACTAGAAAGACATGACGACTGATATGGATGTTCAACTTCTTGATATAATTGGGTAGCGACGTTTCGATCTCGAT
>JARFOD010098494.1:0-16808 GCA_031763545.1 Mopalia muscosa
TCTTAGTAAAAATGGTGTGTAGTCTTGTTTTATTTATTCTGGCCCTGGGAATTGTTTTTTTGTGGAGTATTTGGTATGGATGTGAAGTAATTGAGTGGATGTTTCTGGTCAGGGTAAAATTATAGCCTAATTGGGTCACATTTGGTGTATTTATCACCATTTAATGGAGGGGTGATTGGGCTGTTGTTTACATTCCGAGCCGGCTTGACAACACCTCTGACCGTCCAGGCCCTGTACCTCAAATTTTTCGACGGTCATCACATGTCAAGATTTGAACTGGAAACTCCAAATGGACAAATTAAAGTGTGTGCCAGGGGTGTTTGCTTAACGAAAGTTTGGGAGGGAGCTGTGGGTCGAAACGTTAACATTACGGCTTATGGCAAATTAATGGTGGTCTTGTGCCAGTTGCACTGGCTAGTAAGCTTATTGAGCATACTAAGTTTGGTTTCCCATATAAGTTACCAATTAAATCGTTTTTTAATGGACATATGCCGTTACATTCAGCTTTACTGGAGAGTTTACAGTTATAAATTAAGTTTGATAAGAGTGATGCTGATTAAAGTAAGTCCATATACTCTTGACACTGGTTCATCATCTGAAAGTAAAGTTTACCTGAAATCCCGGGTAAATTTGACTTGTTGTTGGTCAGATGTGTCACTTTACTTTATTGTTTACTTTACTGGGTATCGTATGACCAAATAGATGGCTTCCCAGTCTCCAGGTTCACGGGCGGTTCGCATTGTCCTCTCTGGCACCATTAAAAATCAGACACATTATGATTATCTCCGATCAGGTGACAGTGTATCTGTAGAAGAATTGACAGTACCAACTCTTTATCTTCTATCTGGCTTAGAATTGAGGAGTAATTTGGTGTTATTTAGACATTGTATTTTCCCAGGCGGAAATTCGAATGACAGTTTGTCAGGCACTGTCAGTTTGTGTCCAAATGCCACAAGGACAAACTTGATATGTTATCTTGATGCTGTTGTTGACCGTCTGTTGTGCATGGACATCAATTCGATGGCCAAGTTTGAAAGTATTATTGTTTTTTGTATCCTCCCATATCTTTCACACCCTCTATACATATTTCACACCATATTGTTTTGTTTTTTTATTCTCACACATCTTTCACCCCATACACATTTCCCATCATATTGTTTTTTGTATCATCACATATCAACTAGTGTTGAGTTGGGGTTAAACATAAATAAACAACGGTTAATTATATGACACGTTTAAAAGACTTAAATGGTCTTTATGTTTTACAGATGTACAGTGATAGCATATATACCCTGTGCAGATAACTATGTTCATTATGTAAACACCAGCGCGTAAGTATACGCTATGCTTTACAATTTGGCATTGAGTATAGTTATAACTTCTGTCTAACTTGAGCGGATATCCAGATGGAAGTCTAGCAGATAACTCTAGATCAAAACGTCAGAATGATTAAGTATATCACCTGGCCGTTAAAGGTATAGAGTTGATCAACACAAAGGCCAAGGTTCGAACTGAAAGGTTGATAAAATCCGAGTTATTTTGTTGCTTTATGGTGCAGTTTTTCTCAGCAAGCAAGTAGCTATGTTCCTATACCAGTTCCTAAGCTTGTGTTGTTTTTTATTTTTCTAATGTAATCTCTTTTCTGCATTTCCCCAAAAATCTTTAAACATGCTGTTCTAGGAGAGAGTAACATGACATCGGTATAATCATGTTGTTCCTTCAAGCAATTCTGTTTCCTGGACAGCAACCCCTGGACAATCTAAATGGTGTTAAGTGATTTCCAAAACACTGCTACCCAAAGTCGCATCAAGGGATTTCACTTACTAATAGATCTGTCAACTTCCATTTGTCCCTAGATAATGGAGGAGACATAAGGTATCACATTTCACCTCTCAAACCCTCAATTGTTTCTCTTAAGTATTTATATCATATTCATATTTTTCTAGTTGGGAAATTACAATCCCGAAACAACAATAAGTAAACGCGCGAAAAGCGAATTAAACGAGTCGTATGGGCACTGTGACAAAAAAGTTAAACCTGTAACAGATCTGGAAAGATATTTTTTAACGTAGAAATTAACCAGCGTGCTTGCGCATATGACAAGACTTCTGTTTTATGACACGTCTTGACAGCACTGAACTCTCCTTGTTAGCTGAATGGTCCGGGTGGCGAGCATTAACTGCTAGCTACAGGGTTCCTGTCTTTGTGGCTACTGGGTTTAATTCCGAACATTGATGAGTCTGCAGAGTTTGAACTAGTTACCGCTTAAAGAGGGGCAGTGTTATGCCAAATACTGAATAGAAGGATAATGAAAAATTAGTTACCTGACGCAGAAGACAGTTTCACATCAACTATGGGGTATTTTAGACGTTGGGTTCTATTCTATACAATGATGGGTCTTTGTAAGAGATTTTTTATAAAACACTTGTAACAGCATTTATAAAGTATTATTGTTTTTGTTAATATCAAAGATAAATTCATCCATGAATTTCAAATCTGGCCAGTTTGCAATAACAGTATGACGTTGTGAAATGTCTCCTTTTATTATGAGTGAAGGACATTTTGGTATTTCACTTACATATAATTAAAGCATGTAATACAAAATCCCTGATATATAAAATACCTTTGTTATAAGACGAAACAAATCGGTGTGGATAACAACTTCTTAGTATATTGGATACTACGTTTTTGTCTCCTTATATAGATCGTTTCCACGTATTCTATTATTTATTTCACACTTCTTCCTTCATGCCCAAACCAAACAATGTTTAATATCTTGAAGCACTCCCACGGGTCTATTATATGTGTTGAGCTTAAACTGGTGTTCAGTGCGTTCCTAGATAGAGTATTTGGCACACACAGTGGTCCACACAGCTGGTCGCTTTGAAAGGCCGTCATCGGACATAAAAACAAAATTGATAATTCCATACACCTCCGCATATTATATCTCTTTGCCCTTTCCTTTTATTCTGTTTTCTGTGTAAATGAATAATCAGATGTGTATGACGTCGACCAGAAACACGCATGAATGTTTTTTAGCGCACAATATTTCTTCTGAAACTAAATTAGTGAATCGAAAGGTAACTTATAGACATTTCTCATAGTAGACGCTAAAAGCGTGTTTGATACATTTAGGAAATATCACGCAGCAACATATGCTGTAAAAAAACTAAACGGCAGATAAAGAAGTTTCCATTCACATGTCTATGGTCACCCAACCTTCAGTGTATTGCAGCATCGAAAGCATATTCCTGGTTGACGTGTCCCATTAGATAATGTCTGAGAGATAAATAATTAATTTTGTAGGATGTCATTTACGAACAAACAAGAAATTTTCAATTTAAATTAAAACGCTAATGAAGAAAATGACATTTTTACAATCTGAGATAACCATGCTATTTACGCTACATTTGAATTCTTCTCGGCGTTCTAGTGTTTCTGTGAGTAAAACAAATACCACGAACCTCATAGGGGTCTGATATGTATAAATTATACAGAATAAAAACTCTGTGACTATAAGGCATAATGACAAATATAAAATAGTGCTTTCGTCGAATATATTCTTTACCATAAATAATGTAAAGATGCACTTTTGTCAAGAATTTCCTAAATATCTGTTTTTGCCTGATCAACAACAATTTTAGCTTGGTTACTTAAACAGACATCATGCTTCAAAAATCATTCCAAAACACTTAAAACATTATTGAACTTTACAAACGAAACTTGTTATCTAGGTCAACAAAGGGCAATATATATGTGCGAGATAGAGCTTGGCTAATTAGACAAAAACGTGTGTGCGTGTGTGTGAGTAACGAAATCATGAGTATTCACTCTGATCGTAATACGGACATGCACTGTTACTTAGCATGGTATATATATGCCTGTATAGGTGTAGTGATGGAATGAAAAATTGGCAACCTAAAAAATTGTGTAATAGGTTGACAGAACTAGATGGCCAGACAGCGAGATTCTGTCTGTAAACTTTGCAAAATCGTAACATACATTTGTTGGGCAATGTATTGACTGCAGTAATTTTAACTAGATTGTAGGATAAATGGTGTATAACGGAATTATATAGGATGAACACAGTCGCCTAGTGTGATGTTTTCTGATTGATATTGTCTAGGCATGCCTGTTCTTTCAGGGTGAAACGGTAATTTGCTGCATAAAGGAAACGAGAAATATGATTAGAGAACCGACATCCATTGTATAAATATTTTGGTTATAATCGGCCTGACATTGAAATTGTAGGGGAAGTCTCGGATATAGCTTTGTTGTTGTGGGAAATATGTTTGAGATAAGCATATTGATTGACAGCGATGTAACGTACTTACGGAACAGATAGAAAGTCTAATTACGACAATGTGCGTGACTACATCAACGCTATATACAACTTTTTTTAATGGTGCAATAACATAACAAGTGCGTGAAAAACATTAATTCAGGGATTAGGTTATTCAGTATAATTCATTTACATATGTTCTGATTGATTTCTTAAAGGTGTGTTTATTAGCAAACATATCCGGTTTATCACTCTGACATACACTGTTAAAAGATTGTAATACTCTAAGATTGTCCAGAACTTAAAACAATGTAGGGTTTTTCAGGCTTTTGCCAGAAACTCATAAAGGTATTTCTTGTTATAGGTATTGGCAGTCATATTTGGCGTTTAAATACCGTGTAACAGTGATAAATCTAACACTAACCGACGATCTTTAGAACTGTACAAACCAAAGTACTTACATAATTCTAAGTAATTGCTTTAGTTTGTACAATTTTAAGATCACGTGATAAATATTGTTTCAGTGCCGGTTATATACGACAGATGTTTTTTTCAGGTCGTCATTGATTTAGGTTAGTATATTGACCCTATTAATGATCTCAGTAACAGCTCAACTCTTACACTCCCTGCTCGTATATTGGCCTCAACGACATGACGCAAACTACCATATTTACCAAACTTGTAAATGGTCCTTTTTCAAACAATTAATACACATGTTAAGGGAGAAATGTCAACTTTCCCTAAGATAAAGTGACCTAGATCTTACAAAGGGTATCACCCCAACCATCATTTTACAAAACTTGCTAATAATTCAATCTTCTCCGGCGTATACCAGTATCACTGCAATAATATTTATATGACCAACACGTTTTTCTACTTTATGATTAACACTAACTCATTTATAAGATGGCTGCCGTCTGTCCTATTAAGTTTCACGGATGAAAGTCTTCACATAATGTCAGTTTCTGTCCATGAAGTTCGTGGAGAGCAAGCTTAAGTCGTCGCCGTCATGGTTTTATTGTTTCGAGCATATTGGTTATCTACCAGTCGGACATCTGACGGTGTAAAGAAGTAGGAATGCATTAAATCGTCTCAAATCTGAGTCGCCCTATCATTTAATTGGCCAACTGATAGATGGACTCTACGTATAAGACTTTCTGTAAATTATGTTTCTTGTCTGTATACAAAGGATATATCTAGATGCAGGTAACAAAAAAAAAATCAATAAAAATGGTATATTATTACTGTGGTTACCTTTATGTATATGTAATTATGTTTATGTAATGTAACTAGAACGAAACACAGAGTTTTTAAACCGGATAGATACTTGACAGATATTGAACAATTTTGTAAAAAAACAATTTCCGAACACAATTTACTCCGGCTGTGTTTATTGTGACACACACCGTATTAAGCAAACTTTACTGTGTACTGAACAGTTTAATGGGATACTATGTGCGAAATTTCTCATTTGGAAATCTAAACGGCACATTCAATCCATATCTTCTGTCGTAAAATATTCTTAAAGTCCGCACTTTTGTTAAACTAAAGATTCAAATATGGAAGAAATGGTAAAGAAAGGGCTTGTCTGTGTAAAATGTACTACCAATGTATAAATAAGACTTTCTGCATGGGGCTAGATAGTTGATTTAATTTGTGAACTGTACGGCTGTGATGTACCTCTGTATGAAATCTATGTTCCTTAAGTGATATTCAATAACATGTCAAGGCAGTAAACACACCGAACTAACTCAGAAGCCCTTTGCCCTGGAGTATTGGGTGTCAGTTACTAGCCCTGAGTGCCGATCGTTTGTAGAGATGAGAACTCAACCACTACAATCTTGAGAATAATATGATTTATAAAATACAATTTCTTAAACAATTTGTCTATGGTTTGTTGTAGTGAAAGATCAATATTTAAATGTCAGGCTTTGATATGTTATTTTATGCTGAACTTGAGAGATGAGAAAGGGATCAATAATCTTTCCAGGGATGAAGTAAAATAAGCTGATGACATCTATTTTAGAATAGTTGCCAGTGCCCAACAAAATCTATTTCCCAAGTGTGGCGATAAAACAGCTTGTATTTCCTGTCACTGATGAAAGTTATTCTATAAACTCTTTTATTTGTATCGACCCATATCGCTCTTCAGAGATATTTTAAGACACATCTGACGGAAGTCAGAGTACCTGATGCTGCGTTATATAACAGTTTCTTTTTGTGCGAATTGACGCAGCGGTGCTTAGGCCTTTTCATCCTGTTATTACGCCTTTACGTCATTCCCTTAAGACAGAATCATTAAGTGTGTATACTTGGCTATATTTAACACCACTTCATGGAATGTGTCCGAGTAGCAGCGTGTTAGTTCATGTCCAATTCATCCATGGTAAAAGCTTTGTTTTAGAAAAGAAGACCACCTAGACAGATAGACAATTGGAGCTAATGAATGACTGTCAGGTTTACATTGTAGTTTTATTTACTACTATAAAGTAACACACTCCTTTATGCTCAAATGGTACTCCATTTGAGTAACCCCAAAATAAAATAAAATTCGTTGTTGAGTTTCCGCTTCATACTTCCAAATCTAATAAAGCCTGAAAATATAAAGCTGTTTTTCAGATGTGCTTTTACGGTTTAAGTTCAGGGGTGTGTTTGTTTGTTTTCTTGGTGTTTAATTTAATTTAGTGTTCCATGACATGCTGGTGTGATATTTCAATGAGTATACATTCACTCTGACAAGCATATGCTCTCACTTTCTCAGTCATATTCATTTGCCTTCAAAGGCGTATCGTTTCACATTGACAGGCAATAAATCAAGCATATAACTTTATAAAAACAAAGATAATCCAGAGACGCAATGAATGCTGATCTTAGAAGCACACAGGATTTATTACGAATCTAATATACCGTTACCTTGGTAACATTGTTATATAGTGGTCTATATCTAGTTATTTTATTGAATTCCTCTTGTCTTGTAGCATATTCCGTGTTTTCGCCAAATGCCAACCAGCGGAGCGAATTCAAAACTAAATGTCATTGGGATACGTCTACCCATAATTCGCTCTACGGTGTTATACGGTAGTTGTTTTCGTGCCATTTGTAGATCTAGATCGCTCGAAAGCTTATTTCCTGGTAGAAATTCTAAGATTATATACGAATAGTCAGACAACTTGCATATACAGGTATTGCATAATGTAGTTACATAAGCGACTACGGAGCGTATTTGATCAACGGCCGTGATATTGCACAAAATTAATTTCACTCTATGACACATGAAACAATTGACTTCCGTCCATGACACTTCAACCAATTAATTTCCGTCCATGACACTCCAGACAATTAATTTCCATATATGGCCTTGCAAACAATTAATTTCCGTCCATGACACATCAAATATTTAGTTTCCGTCCATGATACATCAAACAATTAATTCCGTCTATGACATTTCAAATAATTAATTTCCGTACATGGCAATTCAAACAGTTAATTCCCACCCTTGATGCTTCAAACCATTAATTTCCATCCATGATACATAAAACAATTAATTTCCGTCCATGACACTTCAAACAATTAATTTCCGTGAATGACACTTCAAACAATTAATTTATATCCATGACCTTTTAAACAATTAATTTCCTCCATGACACTTCAAACAATTAATTTCCTCCATGACATTTCAAACAATTAATTTCCGTCCATGACACACCAAACAATTAATTTCCGTCTATGACATTTCAAACAATAATTTCCTTGCATGACACTTCAAAAAATTAATTTCCATCCGTTACATTTCAAACAATTATTGTCCGTTAATGACACATCAAACTGTGAATTTCCGTCAATGATACGTCAAACAATTGAAATCCGGCTGACATTTCAAACAATTAATTTCCGTCCATGACACTTCAAACAATTTATTTCCGTCTATGATATTTCAAACAATTAATTTCCGTCTATGACAATTCAAACAGTTAATTTCCGTCTATGACATTTCAAACAGTTAATTTCCACCCGTGATATTTCAAACAATTAATTTCCGTCCATGACACTTCAAACAATTAATTTCCGTCTATGATATTTCAAACAATTAATTTCCGTCCATGACAATTCAAACAGTTAATTTCCGTCTATGACATTTCAAATAATTAATTTCCGTCCATGACACATCAAATAGTTAATTTCCGAACATGACACCTCAACAACAATTTCGGTCCATGACGCTTCAAACAGTAAATTTCTGTCTATGACACTTCAATTAAAACAATTCCGCGTAATGATGTTAAATACCTTCAGCACAACACGTGATACATATAACAAAGATGATTAGGTTTGTAAATGAAAAGAACACATATCGAGTTTGATCCGGGTTTTTTTTGGTGGGGGGGGGGGGGGGAGTGGGGGTCTATGTCGTGAGAAATGACCTTTATCGAGGAATCCGTTAACTAAATATTTTAAATGGACTATCAAGTAGTGTAGAGGTGTCTTTGTAACTCGCCTACTTCTCAACTCGCCTACTTATTTTTGGGTAGAGTTGCCGATAGCACACAGGGGTCACAAAAAGTCCGATTATAAACGCACCTGTAGGGTTATAGAAGTTGGAATAAATATTTTTGTAAATATTTTTGAGAATCTACTCAGCATTGGCCCTTAATATCAAGGCTGCTAATATAATTCTATTTCAAACTATTTCAAGTATTGTTAAGAGTAATTTTATCTTGTATGCCAATCATTTTCTTCTTTGCTATTGATTTGGTTATATTTGTATATAGTATCTGGCGGACTTTTAGCAGTAGATGATTAGCTGATATACATAATGTATATGGTGTACCTGTAGATTTAAAATGTCTGACAATGTTTCTGTGATATTTTGGTGCAATCATGGCTATTTTCCCCTTATTTGTAAATTTGCTGTGATTTGTGAGCATTGATCGACATTGACACGATTCACAACATTTACACGATTCACCTTCAGGAAAAGGTGTTAATGGTTAAATTCATTGTAATGCTGTGCACCGACGAGCCCCAGTTAAAAGGATTAGTGCACTTTAACGCTGTTAACGATCTTTACTCCGTTCATATCCCGTCATTCCTGATTAATCTCGCATTAATCCCCAGGTATGCGAGTAGGGAGTAGGCCAGTTTTAAAATTGGACGAGAACCAGTGTGGACGGCATTGTGACCAATATTCAGACCTCTTGTGGCGGACTGACGAACCTTGAGGTAACTGTTGAGAAAAAAATACTAACCGTTTGCTGAGAATTAATCTGGCTTAATCTTGCGAATAGTGCAGTTATCTGAGCCGTTTATATCCACTGATTCTGCACTGTCTAAAAAACAGTTGGAACGTATTACCTGACAGATCAGAATCGAGCCATTCTATTGTCGTTATTCGAGTCAATTGTATAGGAAATCCAATATCTTATAGGGCGTTTCATACTTCTAGTCGATGAACGGCTGCTTTAACCTGGGATCACGATATACAGGGATATGTAACAGTAAGCACAGCGCAGTAATTGGCGAAATGCTTTTCCTGTTTGCAAACGAAGAAAACAGTGTGTTGAGCAAAGATTACTTGATTTCACTCTTTAATATTTTCATTTGCTATGAAAGCATTATTATAACTCGAAGAAAGTTGCATTTGGGTCAAAAATGTTTACGCTCGTTCGTATATATTCACAGTCCGTATATGTCAAAATATTTTATGTGCGGACCTCGAAAACAACCACAAATCCTGAAGGAGGGAGACTCTCGCGAGCATATATCATACCAAAGTAATACACATGCGTATTGACAACTGTCAAGCTCATCAGTTTTCCGGAATCATTACGGAAACGCAATACACTGATATGAAATAAAATAAATACAAGACACTAAACATAATTATGTAGGTGATGATTGACAGTACTTTAGTTATGTATACAATATACACTATACCTTATACACTTTCTTTGAACAGGGTCAAGGAAACACAATTTTGACCTTATTTGTTTGCTTTCAGTGCCCGATGTTTAAGCTTAAATTAATTTGTTAGTCCTTTGCACAACGAAATCAGATATGTCATATAGGCCTATTATTTGTAACATCCATAAACATTTTATTTTGCATTTGAAATAAAATCAAATAGCAAACATATCAACATACATTTAAAGTATAAAAGTTGAAAAAGCTTAGATCCGGATTATCGTACAACCTTTATGTTGGGGTTTGTTACAAAAAAATATTTAGTAAACGTTTAGTGAAAACAAAAGGAAAAACTTATCAAACCATGATCATACCATCATCGGATCGAGCGCCACTGAGATTTGGAATTTCTGAAGGACAATTAAACACACTGACACAATTGAAGCATTGCGGTTACTTAAAGCATAAGGTAGAATAGGCACCAGACGAGACTGACTTTCAGTAAACATGGACGAGTAAGGAATCGATCGAACGCCCTTAAATGGGGTCTCCAGATTTAGATTACATACTCTTAGCTCCACGATATTCACATTTCCCATCAAGAGCAGCTGTTGGAGTGCTACTTAGTTTAGCCCGAGGCTCTAATCCCTTTCAGGCAAGTCTCACAGTTTCATTAAATTTGCCACGGTATACAGTGTTACCCAGGGCTCTGGACAGACATGCATATATGCCTCCGTGGAATCTACACATTGGCATATGTTAAAGGGACAAGCTCTACGTTTCACAATGTTATAAAATCAGCTAACACTTATACATTGTACTAGTAATCAAGTTTGTGGCTGAGCGCTTCACACTTTTATCAAACCTGCTTATACTGTATCAGTACATAAGCTCGTTTAGTGGAAATGCAGTATTGTTTTATGTCTTATGTATAATATTATGTGAACACAACATTCTGGTGCAGCTGCTGACTGAACGCATCTGAAATTCTCTTTTATACCTAGCAAACTCATTTGTGATCTTGTATTTTGTAGTGCTCTTTGTAGATTATATTAACTATATTTTATTCATTTTATTTAGGAGTCAATTTACGGTCTACTCAAATGCGGCGCAGGCTTTTAATAATTAGCCTTTTCGTTTTTTCACACACTATCTCTAAGCTATTAATTAATACTTCTCGATTACCGGTACCTTTATTGAATATATAATTGTATATGCCTTAATCGTAAGTCCTGGTATTTTTTTTTTAAATGCTTGGCTCACGGATATAAATTCTAACAATTACAGAATGGCACCCCCCTCCTAGCCACTCAACGAAAGGAAGAAAAAGGTAATAACGAAACAAAACAAAAACAAACATATAAAGCTACAGATGCCCACGCTATCTATGTTTAGAGGACAAGGGGAGATGGTGTTCTTTGATTCCCAGGTTAAATGTACAGTGATCTATCTTAGAATCTCATTTCACTCATCTGGCTACAACTTTTGCTGTGTTTAAAACAGTTTGAAGTAAAACTTCAAGGAATCCTTGGGGGGAGGGGGTAGGACTACTTTCTGAACAATAATCTGTAGTAAATATAGGCAACCCGTTTCCTCAACCCAACGTGTAGGCCTACAATTAAACATAATTTGTAATATGTTCTGTAAGAGGGTCATCCGGCCTGTATTGAATTGAAAATAATCAAATCAAATAATGTAAGTTGTCATTACCATCACACATTTAATGACAAGTTTTCTGTTTGCGTCAGACCTTAATATCAATTAGGTTTAAATAGTTGTGGACGATTGGTGACATTTGATTGAATATGTAGACTAAGATGATCTGTTTCAAGTCCATTCATGGCGATCATCTTGTCATCTTTAAACATAACATACTCTAGTCTTTCATATTCACGCCCATACACGGACACTCCGTTGTCGTGTTATTTTGTGGATTTGCCTTGTCGTTTAAAGCTGAAGGTGGTGCAACATTTTCTCTACAAACCTGTCACTATGATTACAAATCGCTAAGCATATAGATAGAAATGAAAAGTTCCATGTCCTCGCACAGACAAATCACTGAATTCGCTGACTGTTCTTGACAGATTATTGTCATCGCTATCAGACAGTACTGGCAGAATTAGTAATAACTGTCTAGCTTCCGGAACGTAACATATTATGAAAGAATACAGATAGATCAATTTTGCTTAAAGAAAGGACATTCATTATGGGTAATGCAAGTCGTTATCAACATCGTGGAAATTACATTTACCATTCAAATCGGCATGCATGTTGTCTGTAGAAAATGTTAATGTGCTGTAACCACCTATATTGCTGGATCAGTTTACTTTAAATAACAGAACAGGTCTAATAATGTAAATGAACAAAGCACGACCGTTGATAAGGTACTGAACCAACTGTAAACTACACAATAAATTGCTTTGTTTGTATGATAGAGTTTTATGTTTGTTTGATAGAGTTTTAAAGTCTTACTTAGGGTTGTTTCACTACTATGAAGGCGCACTATCCCAATAGGTCGTTGACACAACTGACTACAAACAAAGAGATCAAAGCACAATCGCAGTATACAATACACAGATATCACACATTAGAAGGCCTCGCTGCTGCGTCGTATAGCCCAGATTGTGTCGAGGAAACATAAACTTACCACCCAACAACTCGCCTGGTAGGCTACATTTGATGGTGTCTTTGTTTAATGGGGTTTAATCTTCGAAGATATGCGTTTGGGGAATATCGCTTGGATAGGAGGCTCAAATGATCGAAAATCTGTCTGAGTTTTTATCGGTGTAAGTTAACTATTCTCGTCTCACGAGGTGCTACATGGGAAATAAAAACGCACGTGCATTTAGAAAGGTGTCAACACTCGGGTGTGAATAATATACAGTTTCTACCTATGTTGTCACTTTTATTCTTAGCTGAATTATACCTATGCTCTGTTGAACACGTTTCAAACATATAGTGCAAAGGTGTTCACTTCCGTTCTTCTGGCCTATAGATTAAGGGGCAAGTACGGCAAAGATATAAGTCCGTTGTTCTTAATAACTTTCAAACTTGACGTTGACAAAAGCACATTTCGATCGGACAACCATCGGTCTATTGAAGTCACCTGTTGTACGCTCAGGTGAACGACCTCTTAATGCGTCGGAATTTGGACTCACCACACGTATCCTTCTAAAAAAATTGTTGATTTGACTCCGTCATCAAATGCATTAATGCATCCCAGTTTTCCATATAGTTTTCACTTATTATTCTTACGGTTTCCTTTCCGAGGGCGAAAGGGGACGAGCAGTACTAATAGTATTAATCTCTAAGATTATGCGTGAACATCGAAGAGGGTTTCGTGCTGCCATAAAGTGTCATCAAGGTTAACGACCGACGCTGTACATAGGGAACGAATATATATAACGCTACAAGTTTTCCTTTGGCTCTTATGACAGCAGGTTGATTTCCGCTTTTACTCCATAGACCGACAAATTCGTCATCTAAGCTAATAACTTTCCCTCAGCACGAATTAATTACACACTCTTTCAAGCTTGTAAGTTTTCGAGGAGTTTGACCTTAATAATAGTTCTCCCATCCTCTTAAAAAAATTAATTTAATTAAAAGCTAAGATATTGGAGGTTTGAAGAGATATAGTTCGGCTTGGGTCTATTTCATGCTTATGATATTCGTTTAAAAGAAAGGCCGATTAATATAATTAGTTGTCAAACAGTTGACATGTGATTACCATGGGATTACGTGGTACTGACTTGAATGCTTATCTCTACACAGTATCTAATATACTGTGGAATGCGCGCCAACCTCGTTATTTATCAATCCCGACTACTGACCTCGAAACATCCCGTTATAAATCGGCTATTTATTCATGTATAGACGGAATGGATACCGAAATACCGGTATATCATATTCTGACCCAAACAAATAATGACACCCCATCATGACAAACAAGAAGTAGAGCGTATAAATTGGCAATTCCCAGCTTCTGAAGAATACATTTATCTTCTCGGTGTTTCGGCTACATATCAGCTGTTTTTACCCGGGTTAACTCGATAGGATGTGGTGTACCCGAGAAGTTTCCTGTTTCATAACAGTACGACCAGACGACTGCTGTCAATCTGAAAGAATACTAAAATGTTTTCTTGTGTTTTGTTGTGGTTTATTGTTGTTTAGCGTCATACACGCCGATATTTCCCTGATAAAAGTTGCTTGCCGAAAACCAGGCAAATTCTTCTTGATGACCTACCAACCGTTTTGTGTCCAGTGCATTACAATATACAAGGAAATGTATGTATTTGGGACCCTATTATTTACTTCGATCGTAATATAATACAGTTCATACCCGTAAAGCAACTTGGTGATGTTTCCATAGGTCAAATTTTAAAAGGGGTAAAAGCGGGTAAACTGTGGCCTTCTCTACTAAGAATGCCGTTTCCTAAATATAATAATTTTTTTGGAAGTGATTGTTTTTTGGTTGAGGCGAACATTGGGTTAAACATATCTGCAGAAAAATAGCTCTATTTTAATAACATTATATGTTGGAAACATGAGTTTTGTTTGGCCGTTTTCAGGCTGCGAATCAAGGGCGTATGGGCTTGCAGGATCGTACAAAAATTCCATACACATTTTGACTTACGCCAATATCTATAGTATTGTTTTATTATAGGCGTAAAATTGTTCAGGGATAGATTGTTAATATACACCTGTTTATTAACTATCTTCTCTCTCTTGGAAATAGACAAAGCAGAAGAAGGTAAGATCCAAAGCCGAGCTTCACCAAGCATACTGTGAAAAGTCGTTATTTTAAATACATCGAGGTAAGGTTTATTGATGTTAGAATGATTTACCCTGAAGTGCTATTAAACTAGCGAGTATTTATAGTGACAATTTCACGAGTAAGTAATTTCTTTAAGAGACAATATTTCAATACCTCAAAACGAAAATGCTTAAATGTCAGAAAGTAAATCAATTTGGGCAAGATGAAATTGACCGATGAGAGGAATTAAAAGCAAAGAGCAGTGAAAATCATTATTCCTTTATTAAGAAGGCCTAGGAGTATCATCACATTGATCACGAGTCAGACCGGCTTTAATGGTTTGCCGAATCTTGCAGCACAAAAGCTGATCAAACTTAATGTTAATAAGCTTCTTGCTGTTTAAATGTTGGTTTAAGTGAGGAAAGAGTGTCGAAATGTTTGTCAGACTATTATGATCGCCATATTCTTTAGATAAAAATTGTTTAACAATATTGTGTAATATCCGGCATACTGCTCATTGATAATAACATTTTTGTGTGAGTTTATCAGTCTTATGCCAGCTTTCTTTTAGGTGTATGGTTGGTTGGTTGGTTATAGGATTTGTGGCGTTTTTCCATCCTTTTGGATGGAAATTACATGGCTTGTCGACAGCTTAGTCAGTGCCTCTCAAGCATAAACTTAAACAAAATTTACTAGGATAAACATTCATAACAAGATAATTGTATTTGGGACATATTTTCTTCATCTGCGTCCCGGGGCTCGTGGCTGCAATTAAGTGGATAGGGTTTTTGCCGGCTGATCCACCTCGATATATACTCTACTCACATATTGAGGACCATCTGTTTGCTTTCTAGCCTCTGATCATGAAGATATTCTTTATTGTACTTTGGTGCTCTAAAGAGCCTCTAATCGTGTGTACATATTTCCTACATAGTTATTAAGATGGCTTGCATCTTGCCAATGTTAATTCCAGTGACATCACCTTCTCAGTGCAATAACCTGAAACAAATCCAACCCAAGGAAAGTACAGCCATCGTGGGACAATTGGAAGTCAGAGACGTATTTGTTAAAAAGTTAAGAAAATTATTTCTTTCCGGGGCACAGCTAGAAAATGAACATGGCTTCTTCTGTCGTATATTCTGTCTCCTACAATATCGCAATAGTGTAAACGGTTGAACAGCGTAATATTGTCTAAAATATATATGAAAGCTGTATATATGTATTGGGATTGATAAAGAGACAAAGCGAATAAAATGTCCTTTACGATGTGGCCCACGCTTAAAATATGATTATGTTAATGACCTTCGGTTTAATCTATTCTTCTCCGAAATATCCGGACCGTATATGTGGAGAATAATAAAGCAGATTTTCACTTATTATTCTTACGGTTTCCTTCCCGAGGGCGAAAGGAGACGAGCAGTACTAATAGTATTAATCTCTAAGATTATGCGTGGACATCGAAGAGGGTTTCGTGCTGCCATAAAGTGTAACCAAGGTTAACGATCGACGCTGTACATAGGGAATGAATATAAATAACGCCACAAGTTTTCCTTTGGATGTTATGGCGGCAGGTTGATTTCCGCTTTTACTCCATAGATCGACAAATTCGTCATCTAAGCTAATAACTTTCCCTCAGCACGAATTAATTACACACTCTTTCAAGCTTGTAAGTTTACGAGGAGTTTGACCTTAATAATAGTTCTCCCATCAAGACACATAGTTCCGGCTCGGGTCTATTTCCTGCTTATGATGTTCGTTTAAAACAAAGGCCGATTGATATAATTAGTTGTCAAATAGTTGACATGTGATTACCATGGGATTACGTGGTACTGACTTGAATGCTTATCTCTACACAGTATCTAATATACTGTG
>JARFOD010098505.1:0-12131 GCA_031763545.1 Mopalia muscosa
AAGATTTGGTGAGATAAGAAATGATTATGAGAACCACTCATTTGTATACACGGATGGATCGAAGACTGAGGAAAGGGTGGCAGCTGCAGCAATTTGGTTGCAGCATGTTGTCTCTCTATAGTTTCGTCCATCTTAACTGCTGAAGCCGAGGTTATTTCATTGGCTTTAGATCTATTCTCCAAGATTCTCTTCAGAAAACCGTTATCTGTAGGGATTCGCTCTCTTGCCTTCTGGCTATTAATAGCTTTAAGGTCAAGTAGCCTTCAATCCTACAGATTCTTATTCGGTATAATAGATTGCGGACCATAAGAACAGAAGTTCTGTTCTGCTGGATAGCCAGTCATTTAGGTATTTCTGTAAACACAGTTGTAGACAGGAAGGCAAAGGCAACCCTGGACAAGCCCATATATTATAGAGATCGTAAGCCCCAAAAAAGTACTTTTTTAAACTTTGGAAAGGTGTAGGGGACGTGGAAGTCCGAAATCAACTACATGACATACATCCTAAAATCAGTGAAAATGTTTACTCCAATGGAATGTCTAGAAGGGACCAGGTGGTGTTGGCGCCTCATGCAAATGTTTCTTTTTGATCAAATAAAAATCAAACCAAATTGTGAAATTTGTGAATGTGTATACGACGTCAAACACAATATTGATTGACTGTGTAGACTTTGCACCAATTAGGCAACTGTCACTTCCATGAAGGAGTTGTTTGGCAACATCATTGGTGATATTGTCATAACGGTTCTTAAGGAGATCGGTGTGTATCATAAACTTTAATTTTTGTGAAACATTGTGTATAAATGTAGGTTAAGTCGACAGTTTTAACTATAAGTTGGATTTTTAACATCCAAAATAAAACAAGATCCAAAATGAAACGTTTGGTATGTTGACACTTGTATGTGTCGTTTTCAGTTTGTTCTGATTGTCTTTGTGTATTTGTTGAAAAAATAAATCAATGAAAAGAAATTTAAAAAAATCAATAAATCTACAGAATTGTAAATGTGTTCTCGCCATAGAAAATACCGCTGAATGTGGCGTAAAACGAGAGAGCTATCACCTGTGCCATCTTGCCTCCAGTTAAGTTACATCTTTCAGTATTATGTCGTATCAGACGTCAGTTACTTTTTTCTAGCCCAGGCAGGAGCTTAGGTCCAGTGCACAATACGAGTTATTTGCCTCTCGTAGCAGAACATATCAAACGAAACAGATATTTTCCTTAAGGCCTCTCGAGGCAGAAACCTCACTAAAATTGAACGTAGGGTAAACAGCTGGGCTGCCAGTTCCTCCTGTGTGCAGCGGGCTTAACACCCGTGCTTAAGGTTATTTCGTTCATACGATGGCGTTCAAGTTCAATCAGTGATGGCAATCACCATTGACGCCACAGGCAACAAACAAAGACAAGACTAAAAAATACAAAACGTCATAAACAGAACAGCTTCATGTTGCATCTTAGCTCTGAGAGCACCAGATCAACAAGAAGCTCCCTCCCAATTCCCCACCAGTCCTGAGGAAGCCAGAAAATTAGGTGTACAGTGAAAGAAGATAATACCCTATCAAGTTACTCGATTCCTAAAATCTGTAATTATATAACTATCAACGCTTCATTGCTGTTGAAAAATGAAACGAATCATCTACTCAATAAATCAATTTTCTGTTGATTTGTATATCACCAATCAATCAATCATTCTTTAATCTGAAAATATTATTGCCAATAACTGAGGAAATTATACTCAAAATATTTTTCAGCATGTTACAAATAATTATATTAAACAAATAATGTATCTCAGTTTGATGGATTATCTTTACAGTTATTACATAAATATGAAAGTAACGAGGAGGACAAACTCTGTTTATGACAATTTGATGTGATTGTTCAACACAGATCCGACGGTATCATCTGTCGTGTATGAGGGATGAATATACAGATTGATCACACAAAGATCGAGCACTTCAAATTACAGGGTTCACTTTAATTAGCCATTGCGCGAACTGCCAGCACAGTGTTACATCAGCTGGAAGAGTCTACTATGGTTGCTATGGGTGTCAGGTATATACCACATCATCAATCCACGTTCGGTTGTTATACGGAGTGGTTTCGTTCTTTCCCGATCCTGATTAATAATCAATTTGGACTTACAAAAGGGAAAACAAATCTACATATTTATATATAGGTACTATAATGATTCTTTGTGAAGAAGAATTAACTTTCATTTCATCATTCAATATCATTTCATTGTAAATTTTGATTTTTCAAAAGGGAAATAACTACAGACATTGAACTCCCCACATTTATTTATAGCGTACTGCAATGGTTGTGAAGAAGAATTTACTTCCATTTGATCATTTAATATCAATGATTGTTTGTTTGTTTGATTAGGATTTACCTGACATGACGACGGCTTGTAAATGTCACACTGTTCCTTGCCTACTTACGATGGAAAATCGGTAGGGATCCCTCTTAAACTCTTAAAAAACATACAAAAAGTGATTGCCAAAGCTACATACATACTTGATGTAAGACAGAGTGACTCGATCCCGTGAACGGCCAATTTTAGTAGGATCAGTAAGCGCACACTGTAAACACTAAGCCATGGTCGCCAGCTTAAAGTTTATTGAGCTACAGTAGAAATGAAATACTATGCAGGAGTAAATATTCACTGATAATCTCGGTATTTTTCACAGTAATGTTATTTAGATGCCTAGTTAACGCCACAAATCCTATAACCAGCCAACTATCTTCAAAAACATTACGCAAGGGTATCTAAAAAAACTCAGACATTAACAGCCAATAAATCCTCTGATCACTGTGTAAATCTTTCAGAATTCAACCGGGTATACAGTCTCATAACAATACATCATTATTCCCGATTTTGGGATTCAGAGTTGTTTCGTTCTCCAGCTACATAGTTAACTGTAAAAAGGAAAAGCAGACGAAAGGGTCTATTCATTCCGAGGACAATACTCTAGGCCAATTATTGACCGAGATATAAAATATAGCAGCACAGACTCTTGTATCTGAGTGGTTGCCATCTGTTCCTGATAAATACAAAATAAAGCACAAGGTCAGAAGACTTTCGATTGCTTGATTATTGTTACAGGCCACAGTTACGCTATTGCAGCTTCACAAACTGACAAAGAAAACTAAACAAAATGCTGACGCTTAGGCTGCCTGGCCTACAATTCGTTGTCATTCAGATAAATATGTTAAAGTTGACGTTGGACATACTGTCAATGACTCTCATGAACAGGAAACAGAAAGCATTCAACATAAATACATGTAGACGATATCTCAGTTTCCTGTCTGATGGATTTTTAATTCCGGGTTTTGACGTTGTGTCATCTGCCTTTTCAATATCAAAAAAGATTGACAGAAAGGGGTAATTTTTCGAATCGGACACCAAAACTAACCGACTCTGTCTGAAACCACACTCTATGTTGATTGGCAGATTCGGCTTTTTTCGGACCCTGCCAAGACGTTCGACAGGCCTATACTCTTAGTGACGCAGATAGTAAAAGATCTCCGTTAAATTGCCGCGGCAGATCCGTCCTTAGCGGTGCTTAGATAAGGGGCGTATCTGCGTAAATGACGCATCTAAAATAAGTCAAAACTCATAAATCAGAAGCGTACCGAAAACGCATCGTAATAATATTTTACGCACGATCTTTAACATTGATACGTAAAGAACAAACACGTTATGCTGCAAAGCCTCATTGCTTCAATGGGCTGGTTGAAGGGAGGTAACCTGCTCTATTCTTCTCAAGTCGGCATATCTGCATTGTTCTACAGTAATAATACGACACCTCTGTGCGGAAGGTACTATACAGTTTCCATAGTGATATTGCATTTTCGTTCTCTACGGGAAAATGGCGGCACGAAAAATTACATCGTTCTTTATGCCTACTGAAAAAAAGATCGACACTATTCAGTTTTTTGGTAAAAACTTGATTGGAGAATTAATCCGCGATGCAGTTACTTCGTTTGATCAATCAAATTGAAAACATTCAGGGGAACTGTTATCCAAAACAACCCAAAAACAGGGGCAGGTAAAGTATCCTTGGATGCTTGTCGAGATCATAGCAACGGAGATCGGTATGTGAAAAAAGTTTTTTGTAAAACATGCAGATCACAGAATAAGAAAAAAACATAATGGGAACAATTGGATTTGCAAATGTTTAGATGACAACTATTCAGAAACACAACCAAAGCCAAGAACATTTAGAAGCAACCCGGCGGGAATTTTCTTCTGAGGTTGACTTGGATGTAGACGATGTGCCAGAGTGGGGTGAGGTTTCCGAATCAGTTAGCGACACAGATGCGGTTGTCTATAGAACGGGTTACTACTGTGCAAGGGAGGGACTTTTCAGTGAAAAGGTAAACAGCCTTTTAGATCTGCAGTCTCTGAATGGAGTCAAGCTCTTGCTTGTTGTGACGCGGTTTCTGACATTACTTTCCGTTAGAAATTTCAAAACAACAAAATCAGAGAAAATCCAGGAAGTTTTGCATGATTCAATTTTAAGAATTAAAGAGCAGCATACAATGAGGTGGTTAGCAGCAGGAATGCTGTAAATGCTGTCTATATGTCTTACCAATCAGTTGTAGCAGCATTGGCTGAAATACATGTAGGTGAGTCTGATGCAGTAGCTTTGGGCTTACATAAATACTTTGCAGAATCAAAAACTGCATTATTAACAGGATATATGCATGATGTGCACACACTATTGTCAGTTTAAAACTGTGAGCTTCAGAAAGAAAAACTTCTATTTAGTGAAGTCAAACCCCTTATGGAGGCTACCATAGCTGGTCCACAGACGCTACATACAGGTGGTGAAAGGTACAGAGAAATGAAAAAGGCATGGGGTTATCATTACACATTAAAGGGGATAGAATTAAAGCATCTAAATAGCAAACAAGAATCAGATTTATCTTTATTGATGAAAAAGTATACTTTTAAGTTGTGTGAGGATATAACAAACAGATTGTCAGAAAAAAGTGAAATGTTAAACAATTTTGCGTTCATTTTGAATCCAGTTACAGTTTGTCACAATGAAGATGAGGTAGACAGTGCTATAACTAAAGTGGCAGAATTTTATGGGAGATAAAAGGTCACTGAAATTGTGAATGATTGTTTTGTTTGTTTGATTGGTGTTTAACGTCGTACTCAATGGTATTTCACTTATATGACGATGGACACAAATACAGAACATCCCAAATAAATCTACTTCCCATTACCCTTTTTCTCTTTTCTCGTCTCTTACAATTGACCGAGGAAGTTGACGGAGTATTCTGCAGGGCCATGGCCTACCCGCTCCCTCACAGGGCCCCTCAATGAGAAGAGGGTCTCATTGAATGATTTCATACACTAAATGAAATAGTTCAACAACAAGAAAAAACTACACTATTAACTAATAATGTAAATTCCATTAAATATTTTTTTTGATTACGTTTAATTTATTTTAACAAGAGTGAAAACTTTAAAATATCGTTAAAAAAACTGGCTGCATCAAGCCGTCTTACATCTGACTTTTAAAAATTTTTACCCTCTCAATTTCTTTAACCATGATTTTCTTCTACTGCTATAAAAGTACTAATTTCTAACCAAATAGAATAGAAAACTTACCTGGTTGATTAACGAGTTCTGAGTTTAATTGAGAAAGGAAGTCAGTGTTTGAACTCTGAAAATGTAAAACAAAAATATGTTACACAAAAACATACATGTACATGAAGAGTAATTAGACTATATTAAATTACACTAAATTCTTAAATTTCTGTTTCACAGATATTATTTTTAAGCTTAAACGAAAAAATGTTACATACAACAACCATGCAGACTGTAATAAACTGTTTTTAGATTTAAATTAAATTCAGTTAAAATCTCATGAAATTTGCCCTGATCATTCTTTTTAGCGAAATCGCAATATGTTGAGCATAGGTCCTGCCTATTTCTCTTCTTGCTTAACATTTGCAAAAGATCTTCCTTGAAACTAACTGCAAGAAAACTCTAGAAATAAATCTTACCTAATTAAGAAATTATAACACTTAATCCAAAAGTATCTCAACGTGATTTCAGTAGGTACTTCAAAGTATCCTTGGGTAAATATAAAACTATACACCTGTAGGACTAATTACAGGTTACAGGTAAGCATATCCTTAATTAAATGTTGCTTCTCCAAGTGGTTTGAGGATAATATCAGGAAATGCAGGTGGAAAGCTTTATATACCTGTGTAATGGCACCCTGGGGCTCTACAGGGGGTGACTCAAGCCAGGCCAGACATAACAAAGGGTGCCCCCCTATGGAGCCTAATCATTGCTACTCTGATTAGGGTATACAAGAAGTTAAGATGTTTGTGTTGGGGTGGGCTCCCAATAATCACAGAGTTAATTCTGACAATTATTTCCCAAGACCCAGAAGTACCCCCTAAGTGTTTTTGCTGCAGGTACACTTCTTACACAAGGGATTAGAGATTAGGATTAAAATCATGCTCATAGGTTTGTTGAATTTTTTAACTAAGTAGAGAGTAATGTTAGAGTAAAGTAAATTTATTTTCATGGAATGAAACAATTATTGTCTGATTGAGGGTTAACACAGTACTTACATGTAAATATAACGTTTTTGAATTCTTATTTGCAATTTATTTACAAGTATACAAATCAATTTGTCAATAATAAAATCGAGGTCAAATTCTGAATCCTCTATGTAAAATAATGTGGGTGATGGAGATTCTGAAAAGCATCAAGTTGAAAAAAAAAAAATCTTAATACTTCAAAAATTCTTGTTGACAGTCAGATCTGTGGATGTTTGGAGGGAGCTTCCTGTTGCTCTGGTGCTCAGAGTTATAGGGCAACAAGAATGCAATCTGTTCATGATGTCTTTGTATTCGGCTATCTATGTGAGCACTTTCAAAAAATTATTTAAAAAAAGAATAATAATGATTTAATGTTGGTTACTATTATGGGGTTATTGTTTTCAGGCCGGAAGTAAAATAAATACTTATAATGTGTGAGGACAGAGTTTGAAAGAGAAATTAATTTGATCCATTATTTTGAAATCAAGCTGTATCTTTTTCTTATTAAACCTGGACTGGTCATTCAGTATTGATCGGTTATTGTCAAATCGAGCAGAAGAAAATATGGAGTCTATTTCATATTAAATGAAATATTCACATATTTTACATGTAGACTGTAGAATTTGACATGGATTTTACAGTAAGACATACTGTCTAGTAAACATAACACAAGGCTTTATGGATTAAAACTTCTAGTTTATTAAGGGAGCAATGTTTCAATGTCTATTCAGGCATCGTTCTCAACCATATACAATTGAGAATGATGCCTGAATAGACATTGAGATGTTGGAACTTTATAGACTAGAAGTTTGAAACAAGTTATACTGCCTTGTATACTTGTAAATTGGAAATAATGTTTGGTTGTTTGGGGGTTAACATGGTACTCAAGGGTAATTCACTTAAAATGACAATGGATTGTCCACTTCATACTGTTCTTGCCTTATTATGGAGGAAACCCCATAAAAACCACCCCTGCGATTTCCATAGCCACATCTTGTGACTCACTCATATACCGGAGGGTCAACAGACGCCCTCAATCCTGCAAGCGGTTTGAAAATAATGAAAAATATTTCATGTTAAACTATACTGGCCCCTTATTCCTAGTGTAATTTTAATCATGAAAATTCTGTGCATGAACAGTACTACTGACTT
The DNA here is from genome assembly GCA_031763545.1 of Mopalia muscosa. Lineage (NCBI taxonomy): Eukaryota > Metazoa > Mollusca > Polyplacophora > Chitonida > Mopaliidae > Mopalia > Mopalia muscosa. The sequence goes on from JARFOD010098505.1 coordinate 7,720, forward strand.
ACCATTGAACATAATTTACATTCTTATTTTATTTAAGGTTAATTGAAAGTAAAATTTTATTTCATTACATTAATATTTACAATATCATTCATTGGCTGATTTGAGTGGCATTTTAATTATATATAACTTATAATAGGCACTTTCAAATGCAACAAACAATTCCAGGCCCCCTTTGGAGGTTTTTATCACCTTTCTTTAAACACCTGGTGGGATTAGGGATTATAGATTAGGATTAAAGAATGTAAAATCAGGTGGGTGGGATTGAAGTGTAAATGAATTGTAAATCATATGTTGTAATGTTGTTTAGAGCCTTATGATGTAAATTATAGGTAATGATTACATTTTCAAAATAACATGTATTATAAACCACTTGTGCAAATTGATCTCCCAAGCTTAGAATCACAAAGTAAAGTAGTGTGATTACATTCATATGAAAAAATAGGTATACAAAACTACAGGTAATATTAAATTAAGAAAATGTGTTGTATGATTAGTGAGAATTACATAAACCAATTTGTATTTCCAGTCTATTATTAAGACATCAAAGGCTTTAATTATATAATTATTTCTTATAAAGGTAACCAAAATTCAATTAAGAATATTTTTGTATGATTTTTACTAAAACATACAATAACATGTAAGTTACATTATGAAAAATAATTTGTATTGCTATTTGACCCTTAGTAAAGACATCAAAAATATTTTTTTTTTAGAGACAACCAAAATCAGATAGACAATTTTTCCTTTTTTTTTTTTTAAGAATAATATATCAAATTTGGATAGACACATATGGAATTTAGTTTAGTGTGCAAAATTTGTTATGGTTCTAACAAAATAAATGTATGTATTTTTCTAATTATCAAAAATTTTTTTAATTCAGATCAATCCCTTAGCACTTTTCCTCTGATCAGTCTATGGAAATGAGCATATTGGTTATTTTAATCAGTTTCTCCAAGCCATAAGGACACCTTACAGGAGACACTAGTGAGATGGGGCTTGGATAAAAGATAAAAAGTTTACATCTTTAGCTTAGGATTTCTACTCTTACATTTACCCATATCAGCAGTTCAAAATTAGCATTGGCTTGGATTATCTCTTTACCATTAATCCAGTACAAGTTTAGTTTTCTACAAGCCATAATGACACTTTACATGACACTAGTGAAATGGGACTTGGATTATAAGTTTACATTTTTTATTATTCCTACTCTCCCTTCCCGTTAGGCATATACATGGACAAGAGCATTGATTGGATAATCTGATATCCCTAATCTTTAATACCTGGGTTTTTTCTTTCCAAGCAACTGTACCAGAGATAAAGTGAAATGGGGCTTTTATTAAAGGATAAAAGTTTACATCCTCAATTTTTGGAAGTCCACTCCTTCATGACATCACTAGTTCAAAATAAGCATTGGCTTGGATAATCTTTTAATCCTTAATCTGATATCCGCAAAGTATTATTCCAACTACAGTGACGTTCCACGAGTTAAAAAGGGAGGGAGGCTTGGGTATAAAGTTTATACCATCTATGTTTAGATCATTACCCATTTTTATCAGTAGCTGGATTGGCTTATTTGCTAATCCCTAATCTAGTTAAGCTTGAACCTAACAAGTGACATCTTACAGACCTTCCAAGTGCAAAAAATGAAACAAGGCTTGGGTTCTGACTTCAAGTATTAAATTTGATAACTTCTTCATTTAGATTAGTACTCTTTCGTACCAGTAGCTGAAAAGGCTTGATAAATCTGCTAATTATTAATCTAGCATCAGTAAAGTTTGATTCTAACAAATGACACCTCAGTGACCTTCCAGGAGTAATAAGTGAAATGTGGCTTGGGTACCAGTATAAAGTGTATGCCCTCTGTGTATAATTATTACTCTTTTCTATCAGTAGCTGGAATGGCTTGGCTAATCTGATAATCCTTAATCTAGTGTATGCCTTCTGTGTTTAGATGATTTATTTCTCTCTATCAGTAGTTGAAAAGGCGTGGCAAATTGACTAATCAGTAGATTAATCTAGTATCACAAAAGTTTAATTCTAATAAGTGACACCTCAGTGACCCACAGGAGTAACAAATGGAATCCATACTGTTCTTATTAAGGATGTAATAGAATATTGGTTGAGATTATCCAGTATGTCACATTAAAGTAGTATGTGCAGGTGAAAATGGCTTGGATTATCAGTTAAATTAGTTAATCCATAATGTTCTTATTAGAAAGGTAACAGAAAAAATGTTTAGATTTCCAGTATGTCCCATAAAGGAAGCTTGTGCAGGTGAAAATGACTTGGATTATTAGTTAATCCATAATGTTCTAATTAGAAATGGAACAGAAAAAATGTTGAAATTATCCAGTTTGTCTCATTAAAGACAGTATGAGCAGGTGAAAATGACGGATAATTAGCTAGAAAGGTGAGAATATCAAATACATGTACGTTACTGAAAAATGCAATTGCATGCAGGTGAAAATGGTTTGACTGACATTTCAGGATTAATCTTATTTCAAGTTATTTGAATAACTTGTTGTCATATTTAACTGTTAAACTAGCCTACATGTTACAATACTTGCTCAATAATATTTAGTTTAAACTAGCCTACATGTTACAATACTCGCTCAATAATATTTAGTTTAAACTAGCCTACATGTTACAATACTTGCTCAATAATATTTAGTTTAAACTAGCCTACATGTTACAGTACTTGCTCAATAATATCTAGTTTAAACTAGCCTACATGTTACAGTACTTGCTCAATAATATTTAGTTTAAACTAGCCTACATGTTACAGTACTTGCTCAATAATATCTAGCTTAAACTAGCCTACATGTTACAGTACTTGCTCAATAATATCTAGTTTAACGTTTTTTAACTTCTGCTAAATTTCATTAATCTTATGTCTTCTTGGGTGACTTAGATAACTGAAAACCGTTACTTGTCTAAAACGATATTGTGGTTTTGGGCCTTGAATTTCCTGTGATAAAACCAACATTTTTTTTTTACAGCAAGATCACATCTAAAATGTTCTTTAAAGGAATCAATTTTGCTTCTGTATCGTCTCAAAGATAGGTTACACTCTGCCTAACACTGTGGTTAAGAGACAATAAGCTTACAGTTTAATTAGAACAAAAAATCGTTTCAATTTGCACAGAAACAGTCCATCTCATTTCAGCTTTTAAAAAATTATTCTTATATTAAATTTTAAAATGAACGTTTTCATAAATAGTTTGATTAAGGACTCAAATGGATCCTTGATTGTTTCTTGATTTGGCTCTTCCAAACACAATGAACGCGTAGTTTGTTAGATTGGGGTTTAACTGGGAGGAAACCTGCGATTGACAAAGCCACATCGTGTGACTCACTCATATACCTCTGAATCTCTGATGAACAGAATTCATCTTTTCGGCCAGGTCATTGGATGACCTACATGTATTCTTCAAGCTCTCGTTTACATAATGAAAACAGTTCATTGTGGATACTTCAAATCTTTTGTTTGTAAAATGTTAGATTGAGGCTTAACATTGTACTCAAGGGTATTTCACTTGTATTACGAAGGACTGAAATCATCTGCATTTTGTAAAAGACAATGTGTATATCAAAAGGGTTTGGGTGCCTCATTTTTTTTTTACATTCGCAGTACAATTTAAAAAAAGAAAAAAAAAATGCCTGAATGATATATTTTGTATTTTTACATGTCAGACTTTTTAAAGATTGAACAGTTAAAAAAAGTCCATAGAAATTGTTTGGAACAAAATTTAGAAAAAAATAAAAATAAAAATATTGCCCCCTTTCGACCCAAGGGTTGTTCTACAAAATAAACTGAATTATTTGCCATTACATCCTGTGAAATAGAGCCTAAAATCGGTTTCAACACTTTTATAGGATCTTCAGAAAATTTCCTATTCATATTCCATTAATATTGAAATATATCCACTATATTCTGTCCTATTTTCTGTGTCATAATGAGTTAAGAAAAATAGTGTATCTATTAATTAATGCAGCACCCCCTCCCCCACCCAACCCCCAATAAAAAATCATGATTTTTCTTAACACAAAAGCTACTGAATTGCTTTTCTTACCAATGAGGTGTATAAATCAGGTTTATATAAATTGCTTGCTTCAGAATGAACATCAAAACCTTAACACAGACGTATCCTCCCCATAAGACAAAACTTGAATTTTTCATTAGGGTACCACAAAGTTATTAAGTTATTGAATTGCTGTTCTCATCATTGAGGTGTATCAATGTTATTGCAATTTACTAAATCTTTCTATAAGCTTAAGCCTTATTCTAAATATTGTCTTATCCTTAATCCCTTCTGATTAAAGTTGTTTGTCTAACATTTAGTTTGTTAATCACCTTTTCTCACCTGTAGTGTAGCAGCTAATTAGCCCTAATGATCATATTATATCATACT
>JARFOD010098516.1:0-16804 GCA_031763545.1 Mopalia muscosa
TTACTTATTTATAGAATATGGTTTTTGGGTGGTCTTTTCCTTTAACATATTTCAAAATGTAAAATTGAATAGAAATCATTAATAAGAGAAGTGCTATTTGTATCAAGCTATGCAGCAGAGTAAAAAATTCACCTCGTATTCCCTCTGAATTCTGTGTTTAACTTCTTTTGTGTCCAAATCCATTCTGGCGATTTGTTCAATGGTGAAACTTGATCCCTGGCAGAGATACCCGTCTCGGACTATTCTGTACACGAACGCGTACTGTTCCTGTTGACGAAAGTTTAATTAGAATTGAACTGTTGTCGATGACTTCTAGGCAGATTAATACTACCAAGCAACCAAATGCCATTCAGGTTTGAAAATTGCACCCATATTGTATCTTACACCTAGAGGTCAATGCGACCCCTGGTTTATAGTACATGCGCCAATCTAAAGGACTTACCTTTGTCAAAAACTCATCAGAAGGGTATCAGTACACAGACTACTCTGGAATCTGAGCATAGGTCGAGAGTCAGTCAGCATGGTATTTATTATAACAATGAGAGTCGGTCAATATGGTATTATAACAATGAGAGTCTGTCAGTATTGTATTATATCAATGAGAGTCAGTGAGTATGGTATTATATCAATGAGAGTCAGACAGTTTGGCATTATACCAATGAGAGTCAGCCAGTATGACATTATACCAATGAGAGTCAGTCAGTATGACATTATACCAATGATAGTCAGTCAGTATGGTATTATATCAATAAGAGTCAGTCATTATGACGTTATACCAATGGTAGTCAGTCAATAGGACATAACGCCAATCAGAGTCAAGTAGCATGGCGTAATTCTGAGTCATTCAGGATATTATCATACCGAATAAGAGTCAGGCAATATGACATTATACCGAGGAATGCACTGCCAAAAAGATAATATTACAGACGATTGGATACAAAATTTGGTTGTCAAGAAACTTGTATTCATCACCCATGGCATAAACACTAAATCTGGCCATGCTGATGATTGCATATGCAAGACATATCTTAATTATTTTCTGTCGAATTTACTGGAAACAAGGCTTTCTACACATTAAATATACAATTTGTATGCATAAATATGTTTGCAATTTTCCGGCAGCTTACGCCAAATGAATAGGGCCTACTTAAAGTACGTACCCTTGTTTGAACCATCTGTGTTCTTTGGTTCCTAAGTTTAGCAACTGTCTGAAAAATATCTAGTTCATTCTCCGATTCCGTCGACTTCATTAGATTACTGAAGGCGATGTAGGTACCTGTCCGACCCACTCCAGCACTGAGAGATATCAAACACATAGCATGATATGAGAATGAATAAACAATTAAAGTAATTCTCAAATTCAACTGCTGATAAGTTAAGCATGTTATAAAAAAATGTTACTCCAAAGAACGAGCCACTTATTTTGATCTCAATATATTTATATATAATTTCCGCACAATGAACTGTAATCCTACACTAAATATGTTTTTTCAGAAGCCATATCAGATTCGCAACATTTCAGTGTAGGAATTAGGTTTTTGGAGAACAATAATGTATTCAAGTACATGTATATAACCTAACTTGTGATCCGGGCCATGGGGCTATTGAAGAAGTATTATATATTTTTTCCTTAACCAATAATAGTTAAATAGGGATATGGTACCTGCAGTGAATAATGATTGGTCCACTCAGCAGGCTGGGTGTACGGTTGACCTTGTTCCGCAGTTCAATGATGCCTGCAGTGTCACTGGGAACATCGTGGTCCGGCCATGCCAGGAAGTGGAAGTGTTTGATGTTCCGGACATGGGCACCCTGAAGCCAAATAAGAATATGAAGTTGTGTGAAAAACATTTGGTAGTTTGTTTTTAAACTTATTTTAGAGTTTACAATGTATCCCTCAATTTATCAGGGTCGCATTGCGATCCATGTCCGTATTGCAAAATAACGCTTTGTCCTCTTGCGGTTATCGATGGGTGGACGTTTGGGCAGGTTTCAGGCTTTACTCAGGCATTTCAAAATGGTCAAAAGTCAAATGGAATTGAGTTTAAACTAAAGTCCAATCAAATCACTAAATAAATTATATAGAGGAATGTCGTCATTATGAAGCCATTTTCCACGTGTATTCGATAATCCCTTCTGATAACAGCATGGTTTAAATCTAAGAAAGTATTAAAATCATACACTAAAGCAATAGCAATAAACACTGATTTTGCTTGTGTCCTATTTTGATTTGAGCTAAACGTGGTACTCAATGGTATTTTACTTATATGACAACGGATTGTCCATTTTGCACACTCCTACTTAAATGCGGTAATTTGACCTCATCTAATACCTGAGGTCAACTAACTATGGAAAGTAATTTCTCCAGATATAGCAGTGACTGACTAGATGCTGTATTGCTAACCCTACATGTCCCAATTCCGTTATACCTACAAACATGTTCAAAGAGAAAATGCATTGACCATTGTGGACATTTGAGTACACTGCTTGTTAGATCGTTACTAAAGGAACTATAGTTCCGATAATGTAAATAATTTTGTTAATATTCGAGTGCAAAGCACAAATGTCCTTACATTCGTAACTCGCATAGTTCTGACACAATGGTCAATGTGGTTTTCAGTTTCCGTAACCTCAACAGAAATGTGTCCGTACTCCTTTGTGCCGCTGTTTGGCCAGTATTGTAATACTTTTTCCTGAAAAGAAAAATGCTAAAATTCATTAAACACGAACAATCATGTTATTTGAAAATCATTTGTTTCATCGAATGTGATATTTATGAGGTGGCTGGTATTTAAATCTAAAACATATGAGACCTGGTTTACACTCCAGGCAGTGTGTTCAATGTTACAGTAATTATTTTAATCAAATGACCATGGTATATATTATAAAACGGTGGTTTTTATAATGGGCTGGAACCTCGATAAAAAAACAGAAAATGAAATCAAGAAAATCTTTAAATATCTAATACGATCCACAGTTTTTCAAATAATTTTAAAGGATCTGATTGGTGTATGGTTTTGAAGTTCTACAAAAAATATACACTTTAAACACAACGATTAATACTCCATACTCGGATATGAATTTTAAACAGGATATGTGATTTGCTTCATTCCGTTTATGTTTTGCTTTAAACAAATACTAACTTTTGTTCTTTTCTTCGTTTCTCTGACTCTTATAGGTAACTAATAATCTTTATAGAAAATACAAAGCTCTTGAATTTTTTCACCTTTCCGTTCTCAAAGAGATGTGTCAGCATGACAATTTTCCCGGTCTGTTCTTGCCAAATCATTCTCCAAAAATCATCAATGTTGTGCTTCGTGGTTCCTGAAAAACCAAACAACAGTTTGTAAAAGCCAAGTACCGTTTGGTTTAGAATATCACAATTCGTTAATCTGGAATCTAATGTCAACAAGATGCACCTATCCACACAAGTTGAGGGCGGATATTACCATTATATAGCACACTATTTGAATTATACTATCCAATATACCATAACAATTTCCAATGTAATGTATCAATTTACGCGTTCTTATTCAGACAACTATATATTTCAACAACTGACCAATACGCGAAAAAGTATATGGGCCATACATATGGTGTTTGACGTACCTTGTGAGGCGATGTAGCGTTGTTCTGTCCCATATCCCTGTCAGTTTATAAATCAGACATAATGTAAGTACTTGCATGTGTGTTCTCTAAGCACACTACAAAGCGCTTAAACAAATCTGATATACGAGATCAGGAGGTCAACACTGATATTGAAAAGTATATCGTAGTTTCTTAATTTTATTATTATTATGTATATTTACAAATACTTAGATGAATTACACTGACCTAAGAGTTCTAAAATGTAAACCGTTGAATCAAAGAAAATACTCTAACACAACTTTCTGAATATATTATTAGTTACTGTATAGGTCATAAAAAGAGAAAATAATTTTAACTTACATGTAACATAGCATATTTTACAATTATGTAGCACTAAACAATATCGGTATTTCTATGAATATGTATATTAATTGCATGCTATCTTTCAGTCTCTATACCTAACAGATGATAGGAAGACGACTAATTTCGTCCATACTTACTTCAATATAAGAGGCATTGAAAAAATCTGTTGTCGGATCGTCGTTGAGTGTTTCCAAAACCACCCGAGTTTCATCATCTGAAATACCAATACCAGCCTTCATTATTTGTATTGAAGCTTAAAATAATACAAATATTTACACACTCGTTTTAACTGAATCAAGGAGTACAGCGTTAAACTGTTATAGTTTTATACGCGGAAATTAAATCGCCCCTAAGGCGTGGAAACTGACTTATACTTCAGTATAATTGTATCATTATTCCTGAGGCTTCATACTTAGAGTAGTAAAATATGTCACTTGGTAACTCGCATATCTTACTTTGATTCTTGTACTTGACTTCCATCGAAATCATAAATAAAAAACACCTTTTGCAAACAAGCGGTGCAAGCTTTTACCTGATATCAGCAATCGTGTTATGATATTCCATTTCCTTTAACTCACTGTTGTACAGCAATATCCATGACCCAAGGGACAAAACTCCCAACGTCAAAGTACGCAATGAACGTATACAATATTGAGAGAAGTTTGTAGAGTGTTGGTCGTGTAACTAACGCAAAAGTTCCGAGTTCGGATCCCGGTGGAGGAAAGCAAAGTTTTCTCCCCTGATTAATTCGAAATATATAAAGAGAAAAGGCAAACCCTGGCATTGTACCCTGAAGAGTATCTAGCTTAAATTGATGTAGATCCAAGGCGAGCTATGACTGTTCATGAAAGTTAACGACGGCGATGACGCACACGAAATAACTTTCCACATGATAGGCAAACTGGTCTTAAGCGCCTCAAATACTGTTTAGTATCTAAACAGCGGTAAATAAAGCTATAAATATATGCCTAATATATTGGAAAAAAAGAAACGTGAAGAGGAATCTCGCATATAAACGCTTCACATCTTCACTAGTGTATAATGACACAGACGTTAAATTATTTTTCAAATATTTTCAGACATAAAGCAAAAATTTTAATTTGGTTTTGGAGTTTCATGGACCCGCGATTAAAAAATTCTAGGAAAAAAAAAACCAAAAGGTGTTCTAGTGAACGGAATAATCGTAAACGAGTTTATAAGAAGACAAATGTTCGTTTATATAAATGATATTTATTCATCACATGGCCCATTCATGTGAAGCCACAGAATCATTATGTCCTATTAGTGCATATAGACAAGTATAGGAGTATGTCTTTCGAAAGTCGGATGCAATTTTCGTGTTTTAAAAGCAATAACGATAAGACTCAATAGATAAGTTCAATGGCAGATTAGTAGAACAGTCCTTGAACTAGTAAACAGTGCCTCATTTAAAAAAAAATGTTGATTATAACAATATTTATGATTTGTTTTTATTTTAATTTATTAATTGGACGACAGCTCTGGAAAAGGAATCAGACGAATAGTGAACAGTTCTTTATCTCACAAACACGTGTGGTACATACGTGCCACATAGTCACAACTGTGGAAATTCACAAAGTCACATAACGATAAGCTGTAATCAGAAGTGTTTTACAGACAGATAAATAGTTTAACCCTTAACGGTTGTATTACAAAAGAAGCATTTTACAACGTACATGGTAATATTCCCCTGTAACGCCACTTCGACAGATTATGTGCCTTGTTGGCCTCTTCCGTAGACTTCGTCAACTGCTGTGGCAATTTCTTTTGGAACAAAAATCATATACAGTTGAAGGCAGTTACTTAATCTCACCATACACGTGTGGAATATATCATGCTAGTATAGAATATGGCACAACTATTGAAAATCATTACCTTAGAAAGCGAAAAAGCTAAAGACATTTAGTGCACATCGAGGTGTGTACCAAAAAACAAATTTATAAACCAAATGGATATCGTTGTTAATTTGGATTTGTTTGTTTGTTTGATTGGTGTTTAACATCGTACTCAAGGGTATTTCACTTATATGACAACAGACACAAAAACAGGAAATCACAAACAAATCTGCTTCCCGTTACCCTTCAGCTCTGCTAACACGAGGGCAACAGAAAGCAACCTCTTTTCTCGCCTCTTACGATCGACCGAGGTAGACGAGGGAGTTAATTTGGAGAATTGTTTATTAAAATGGTTGTTTGTCAGTCTGAAAATTGAATTTTATTTTTTGGGGATTTATTTAAATATCTACTGAATCATTATTAATATAAGAGTTTTACGATACATATTCAAAGGAATATGACAATATAATTATATCATAAATATGGCTTTGACCAGAAGACAATTCCATACAATCAGAGCACCTGTTTTAAAGGCTCTGGACGAAGTCCTATATTTGTTGTTTTCCTTTATTGTATTACATAGTTTTTTTAATTCCACAGGAACTATTAGTTGACAGCTGTTCGATATATTTATGTATTTTATTTTTATTCTATTTCTTTTGCTGGTTTTGCTTTGTGCAAAAAGAAAGGCATTTTTTGCCAATAAAAGGAAAAAAACATAAAGCATAATAAAGCAGAAAACACTTACCATAAACTCGTCTTTATACGGGTTTTTCGCCTTCAATCCCTGGCTTACAAACACAACAAAGTCTGTGAGGCCAACAGCAGTCGTTGATCGCTCAAATTCCATCGTATTGGCGTACACAGCAGCTTCGTCGACCTCAATTTCCAATCGTTCGCCTGAGGGAATATATAAAACATGAGGTTTGTATTTTAAAAAGAAATTGATGTAAACTTAAATTTGTTTAACTCAGTATACCGGATTTTTTCATGGAAAACCCAGCTGATTTTATTATTTGTTAGTCAGCAGAAGTTTACACACAGGCCCTTTGATTGCAACAGAAATTTGTTAAACAAATAATTAGTTAAGAACTGTATTTTTTAAATCAGATAATGAAGCATAATTAAACAAATATAAATAACTCCTACTACGAATGAGGAAAATATACAACGAGATAACAGATGACAGCAGCTTGACAATAAATGCGTTTACCTTCTTTGCGATTGTTGGTTTCTTCTGTGACAACGTATGGCTTGTTTAGGAATTCTCTGTTTCTGTTAACCTTACCCTTCCTATTAAACAAACAAAACCAGACCTTGTCGAATACCGCATAGCTATATGAATTATTACTTGGCAACTGATTTATAGTAAACGGTTCACGCCATATCGCCTCCCTCTCTCTCTCCCCGCCCTCTCGAACATTTACTATTTCTCAAGTATTCACCTATATTATTTATCCATTATTTTTTTGACAATTTATAACGAGACACAAATTGATGCCCAAATTGATCATGTGTTTCAGTCATTTTGAACTACATGAATCACAGAGAACTAATTTATTGTACAAATCTTTATTATTATAACACAATGTTCTTATTTTCCAAATATATACGTATAAACAAATGAAAGTGTTGGTGTGCTTGACGGGATTTAAGGCCATACGATGCATTATTACACACCACTAACCGGTTATCCTAGAGATGGGGACATATAGACAGAACGCTTTCTGGACCCACATCAACTATTCGAACAAGAACATACAGTATGCAATGGGATTTCTCCCATGTATGACATCAAATAATCAGGAGGTTTACAATTTAAAAAAAAAAAGTATCTTGAGAGTTTTTTAAAAGATTTTAAAAGCACAAATTAAAGCGGATTGTCGATTATTTTCGCGTTGTTACCTTCTACGCATGATGACCACAACAACGACAAGAACAATGATGGACAAAACAAGACAACCGACAACTCCGCCAGCAATTGCTCCGATGTTTGGATCTGGGGTATCTGTAGAGAATCGAGAAACTACATGTATTGGTAATAACGGTCGTCTTAAAAAAACATACGCTAATAATAATAAACTACTAACTGTTACAATTGTTCATCTATGGATTTAAAAACTGATATCCTAATACTTCTACTTAATAATAATTGAAAAAAATAATTAAACAAAATAATTAAAAAACGATCATAAACCATTATAAATAATAATAATTGATGTTAGTAATACCATCTATATATGAGATATTTTTTTATATTATTACATATGGGCATTTGTACCATGTATCTGTTAATTTCTCTTATCACGTATATAATAATCGATGCTAGTCATATCAACCATTATCATTTATGGAGTGTCTCATAAATCAGGTTGTGAAAGGCAAACGGATTTGGTTGAGTTTATTCACATTTGAATACCTGCCAGCAGCAAACTTGTCCGTCTCCGACGATTACCTCCCTTGTGAAGGAAGAGTTGTCTTCCTTTTTATCTCCCATTGCGGTATTGAACAAGTTAACAATTTGTTAACCAAGTTACGGTTAGTAATATCAACCATCCATTGTAAATAAATGTCACATGATACCCACCCGTTCCCTCTCTCTTTTTAACAAGAGGAAAATCTGTTTTGAATGTATACTATTGGTTGATGTTTTTGTGTCACTTCCGATATGTCGGAATTGCACTGTATTCGATATGATGATAATCTTTGTTTGAGAGTTTTCAACTTTACCTGGTGGAGAAGTTGGTAATAACGTAAATTTTACACGACGGCAGCAGACTTTTACTCACAAGAATGGCGGTAGTCGCTTCAACTTAAGTTTTTTTGATATATTTGATGTTGTGACTTTGATCGGTCTTTTATTGATTTGACTTAAATTATTGTTCATTGGCACTATTGGCAATGCATGGAGCACAAATTGAGTTCTCCATTGTTATATTTGTGGGATCAAAATGAGGATCCAACTGTTGTTGGCATCGAATGGATTATCCAATTGTTGTTGGGATCGAATTTGCTGATCCATGTGTGAGTCAGTAGAATCGCAGCATCTACAGACTACTCAATTCAATGCGTTTATTGATGGGTGGGCAGATGTGTCCCAGGGTCTGCTCGCTTGGTTTGAATTGACTTACTGATTTGGAGGAATGCCCAATACCTGATAAGCTGGCAGGTCGGTATCCCCAGTTGTATTGGGTGAGTAAAAGCTGCAGCCGTAATTTAATCAAAATTATTGGTGTTTGTTGTTCCTAATGTTCCTTTACAAATACTTAAGTTTTTATTGGGCATTTGTACTATGCATTCGTTAATTTCTCTCACCATGTATATAATGTCCGTTCTCATTCGATTAGTCTCAAATGTTAGTCTTTAGATAATATCGAGAATTTCAAATAGAAACAGTTGCAATGTCCTATAGCTATAGTTAAAGCAATTATAGTTTTTGTGCTGTATTGTCCGTTTGAATTTCTCCCCTGTGGTAGAGCAACATCAATGTATACAAACTGAGTCACTAAGCAACAGGAGTTTCCCCTATTTGAGTGTTACAAAGGTATGAAATTTAACACAGAATACAGATATATCGGCCACTTGGGCAATAAACGCGATACATAATAAGTATCTCTAATACCACGCTGTAGTCAACCTGTAAGCCTAACAACCGGTTTTGTTTATACCTTCTGTCAATTTGTTTTGTTCTGATTGGTAGAAAACACATCACGTGACATTGAACAAAACTCGACTCTGCCAAGCAAAAATTGTAATGTTACTCACTGGAGCGGGTAGGACATAGAATGTCGCTAGATGTTCCATTCAGCATGTAGTACTTCCATAATGTCCTGCACTTTACAAATAGATATTAAGCTCCTCTACACGATCATACATTTGTTAAAAACATCGTCATACATTTGTGTGATCATGTACAAGTTCGATGTGGATTTCTGTCTTCACTGTCCAACATCGTCAAACATGATCCAACATTTGTATGACGATGTCTGACCATGTTTGACCAATTTAGGGAAAATATTATTTTTTTGAAAGGAAAATACGCCGGCCTCTCAAAATAATAAAACTGATTTTTCTCTGCTTTATTTTAGATACAATGAAAACAACGACTAGTATTTTATTTACCTGCAGCATTTCTTTCTGACGGGTTTTAAACTTGCGTCCCTACCTAGAAGGGTAGATGATGTACAGGGCGAAGCTAATATTTCGGAAATGTGGAAACAAAAATATTGGTCACTAGCACGGAGTAGCACATGACAAGCTTTTAGTCATCACATCATGACTTTTCTCAAGCTAATATAAATAAATATAAAAAGATATGCAGTGAAATGAATTATATGAACTCAGCCAATCAGAATATGATGTGATGCCAAGACTACATCAGTGTCTTATCTCATCTTGGCACCATAGCAAACGGTGATATTCTGATTTTTATGAAAAAAAAGTTAAAATTGACATGCTGGCATTAAATTTAATTAAACGTAATAAAAGTGGAATTAGTCCTGATTGTGATACATTTTATCAGTAGACTTTACCTCTCAGTCCCATTGGTAAGAGGCTATATACAGCCTAGGAGAATCCCAGCCAGAACTGAACTTGGAAACGCATTAATGTATTAATACTGGTTGATTATGTGCAGTGAAAAGGTTAGTAAACCAACAGGTCAACGTTGGGGTACTACCAAGAAAAGTTGGACAAATTACTGCAATAGATTTTCTTTTGAAGGGCGAGTGGAAATAAATTTCGGACCGGCTATAAAACAATTTTGGAACGGCTTCAAATAAATTTCAGGGCAAGTAGAAACGAATTTCGGGGAAGGTGGAAATTGATTTCGGGCAGGTAGAACTTTTATAAAATAATAATACAAAAAAAGAAAATTATGTCTCCCATGAGCTACTGTTATCCTTATATATATTTTTTTTGTCAATGTATTAAACATGCACAGGTTGCTCTCGTACAAAATAATTAATTTCGCCACACCATTCACAGTTGTCTACACATTTTTCATGCCAGTTGCCATTTTGAAAGCCAAGTCACATGACGTGTATACAGTTGCTGATTTGTTAAAGATTAATTACTCATTTAAATATTGCCAACATTTGTTGGGAAGATGAAACAGGCAGCTACAAATTTGAACACCGTCATACATGTTTGACCATGTTCAAAGTTGTTGGGAAAGCCGTCCAGACGATCATACATTTGTTCAGGAACACGGTCAAACAAATGTATGATGATGTTTTCAACAAATGTATGATCGTGTAGACGGGGCTTTAACTTGCGAAAATTCCCGTAAATATTATTTGTTAATATTGAGAAAGAAACGAATGCATGTTTCACCTGGATTCGAACCAGGCGCCGTCGGCTTACAGAGTCAACATGAAATAGCCACTATAAGATAAACTCAAGGGCAAGGCTGTTTAATGCCGGACAATATACTCTTTCGTAACTCTCGTAAGTTTCTCTGGTGTAAATTCTGAATAAAATATATGGAAAATGGGTCCATGGGGAATATGTGTTTTGACAGGTCGGGAAGAATTTTCATTGTCAAAATTATTTCCCAGTGCACTTGTAGTGTGGGCGTATAAAGAATATTCGTGCACAGGTGCTAGTTGCTCAAAACGCGATTTAGACGCTAACATCAGATTAAATCGCTAATTTGGGATTAGAGATAAACCTTTACCATGTCGTGAGGTAATCTATTCTCAGATTAAAGTTTTTAGCGCTTCGACAAACTGGCCCTGAACAAAGCATGTAACATGGTAGATGTGAATACGTATCTTATATAGACTATAAAGTATATAGAGATACGAGGTATACAGCTGTGCCTAAACTCTAGAAATAAGGCCTGCCGCTGAATACTAAATAACGTTGAATCCGCATGACCAAATTGCCGCGAAGACATCTAAAGCTGCGTTCACACCTGCGGCGCGGAACGGCGCGGTGCAGCGCGATGAAGAATCTCCAAGCGATGTCATATGCGATGTACTGTTCACACTTGTGCGGTGCAGCGCGGCGCGATAGGTAGATTTCTGACATAACTTTCCAGAAATGACGTTGAACTGGCTGATGGTTACTGGACAAACAATAGGGGCTTTAATGTAGCCCTGTAACAGTGATGTATGACATTAAGGTACCATGCTCTTCAACCGGTAAGCTCATAATTACTCCATAGCTAATTGCCATTGAATGTGTGGTGGCACAAACAAGCCTGAAATCAACAAGTTTCCTATAAGGAATGATTTGTTACGTAACATTCACAACACCATACCTCGTCTCAGATTGAAAACTGCAATTCAGGTCAAACTAAATGACGTCACCCAGGGTTTTCCCGACCGAAATCACCAGCGGCAAGCGATTCAACGCAGAAAAATACTGCAGAAGAGTTCCGGCGCGGTGACAATCGCTCGTCGCGTTGTACCACCACACGCCGCATCGCACCGAACCGCAGGTGTGAACAGCTGATTGACTTATGCTTGAAGAATCTAAGCGCGGTTGTAACCGCACCACACCGCACCGCGCCGCAGGTGTGAACGTACCTTTAAAGTCAGTTTGTTACTGCCGAGAAATTGTTGAGTTTGACATGAAAATGGAATCGAGTGTCGATCTAACCCAAAAGTGTTCAAGGAAGGAAACGAGGTGGTTTACGTCAAGGTAGAGCCATGTAATTTTTATATATTTGAAGATAAAGTTCCGAATCATGATATCGTTCGGCTATTTCAAGCGTTTAGGAAGCTTCCTGTAGCATAGCTGGTAACGTGGAGGCATCTCAGTCGCTAATGCGCTACAGGTTAATCCAAGAAACTATCGTGTGACTAGTATGTGATTGATTAAGAACGAGTGTAAATTAATGAACAAAGACGTTTTATTACAGGTATAATAAACTAAACATCAGGTATCCAAAGACATTTAGATAGTTTGTTGGCTGAATGTAGACATCCACTTACCGTAATCCCAAATTAGTTTGTCTTGTACTTAGCTGGACTCGAGCTTCATGGAATTCTGTGTCTGACACAGTCTGTCCAAGAGGTCGACGAGAACCGTGTCTGCTATCACCAGCACTCCGACTAAGGAAACTAGAAAGGAGATTTTTGGAACTATAGTTTATAAGTAAGAGACAGTATCTCAAAATGAGAGCCATTAGTCCTTTTCTCAATTTCTCAGAAAGAACATATTTCACAATTAGTTTCATTCCGAAACACGATCATATCCTTTTGACACAATATTTCAACATTTATTTTTCCACCATTAGGAGGACTTCAACAGGGAACTATATAGGCCTACAGACATTAAAGAACATATGAATAAAAAATGTGTCCAAAATAACGAAAATACCTGTTTAAAGAACATAGTCTATTTTATGCTTAAACCAATATGTTCTCATAAGTCTTTGTTAATTTGGCTCTGTATGTAAGAGTACAGTATTCCCGGAATCCTGAGCTGTCTTTACTATAATCATTGAAGGAACATTTATTTTCCGAAAAACACAACTTCAAAGTTTCACGTTGTTTAAGCTTTGTTTTTGTTGCAGAACACCATCGCAAAGCCAGTGAAATACCCGTAAGCATGAAGCACCAATCTATTAATTAATTCGTTTCTCCTAATTGCCACGGCGCTAAATAGTGTAATCAATGAATATCATTAAAACCGTATTTTAATGAGACGGGGTTTGTAGGGAGAAATACTGTTGTCCTGGGCTGAGTTGCTCGAAAGAGTATTAGTCCCTAACACCAGATTAAATCGCTAATACCGGGTTAGAGATAGACCTAACATGGCGTGACGTCATCTAATAGAGGATTCAATTTAATAGGGCTTCGAGCAACCGGCTCCTGATGGTGCTCTCGGAGCGTAGGGACAATACAATCTAATTAAAATCAGATCCAAAAAGCTCCCCGTCTTTGGTTTGTCGCATAATATTAGCCACAAACAAAAGACGGGGAGCTATTTTGATCCGCTTTTACTGAGGATGAGGGACAAATTGAAGCTGATCAGCATTTTTATGCATGATGTCAATGTATTGCGTCCTGTATTTGCCCTTTTTCTTTTCTTTGTTTGTTGTCAGTGGTGTCGATGGTGGTTTCCGTCATCCATTGGACTGCCACACCGCTATATGAGTGAAACAACCTTAAGTATGGCGTTAAACCCTAATAATCAAACAAACAAATAAAAAAACAAACATTCAATTAACACGCTTGTCACATTTAATCTAAATCTTGGACAACATAGTATCTGGAAGCTACTTGATATAAATTAGGACTTAATCATACTATGTAAGCAGTTTTATCAAAGATCTTCAAATAGGCTTTACATGAATTACCGACATAAATTAAACAAAAATCAGTTCTATTGGCTTCCTATCTGTGCCACTAAACAGGTCCATTTTTATGGCGTGTTTCAATCCGATCGTAGTTTTGACAATTTAAATATAAAATGTACACTTGTAATTTGCATATAAAGTGTTTACAGATGCATTTGTTTTCATTCCTGTCAAATACTTGTTGGATTTATATCAGCTGTAAAATTTATTCACATTTTATGGACTTTTATGCGCTCGTATAGTGGGCTTTAATCCCAGATACGGTATATAAATTGTCTTTCTTTACATTTATAAATAATACCGTGCTAATAAAAGGTATAAGGCTCTGGTGAACGTACATAAAATGTAGATAGCTATTGTAGGTTACCCACACATCGAGATCTATCTAGGAACTTGTAGCTGGAAGTTTATCTTGAACATAAGATGATTTATCGATTTTAATAAATCTACATCCCTTTGCCAGTGTGATTTCTTTTAAAAAAAACAAATCAGTTCTCGAAAACGCTCCCTGTTGTTTTGTTTGTCGCTGTATTGAGTTCTAACGCAATAACCCTACTTACAATGTCGACTGGTTTCTTAAGTTGACAAATCACTGAGCTACTTTTTAATTTTAACACGGAGGCCAATCGATAATGCTGATCAATCCTGTGACTGAACGAGGACGGGGTCATATTGACTGGATAGCACCATTGTCTCAGAAAATGTGCTAATTATAGGAATATCAATAAAACACACACAAAAAAAACCTAAATTCCGCCCACTTAAACATTGCTTCATGATCCGATTGACTTTTGGAGATACAGAACTCTCCGTCTATCCTGGGATTATACATGTATATTATCATCCCAGAATTATCAAAGGGCGACAACAAGCAGTTGTGTGTGTTTGGGAAATACAGTCTGCGGAAGGCCAACTGATTGGAATAGCTAAGATAAGAATGTAGTTGACGTCATTTTGTTACTGTCAAGTACCATCTATAGCTTTCCAATGCAGATTGCAAATTTGAGAGAAACTCGCCCCATCTCGATTTTCCAAGAGTCACGGGGCTGCGCTCTACACATAGCCACAGTAACGGGGAAATCCAGCTGCTTAAAACTTGAATTTGTAAGTGTGTAATGAAACAATATGATTAAAGAATAATTCCAAATGTATCGCCAATTCACAAAGGTGGATATTTACACCATCTAAAACAACATCGACCTATATCACTGCTAAGTTTTATTAGTAAGGTTTTCGAAAGGGTGGTATTTAAGCACTAAAACAACCATCTAAAAAACAATTGATCCCCTTTACAGTACGGCTTCCTACCAGGTCGTCCAACCATTACCCAACTGTTAGTCATTTACTCTGACAAAGCGACTGCTTTCGACAACGGCAATGGGGTATATATTCTTTGACTATTACAAGGCGTTTGACAGAGTATGGCACCGTGGCCTATTGTGGAAGTTGACACATTTTGTAATAGATGGCAACGTTTTACATTGGTTGGACAGCTACGTTTCCAACCGTAAACAACGTGTTGTTCTAAAAGGGAAGGAATCCAGCATACGTGAACTGCAAGCAGGGGTGCCCAGGGTTCTGTTCTAGGTCCATTTTTGTTTCGGATTTTTATCAATGATCTCCCAGACTGATGTTTTCTGATGGCACTAGTTTATATGCTATGTCTGACAATCTTATCAACTCTAATATCCGGGAGAATCTTGAGAGTGATTTAGAGCGGATACAATCATGGGCAGATACATGGTTGGTCGAACTGAACGCGCCTAAAACAAAGTCTCTTCTCGTATCCAGGCGGAGAAATCCGTCCAACATTGACGTAACTTTAAAATATGAAAATATAACTGCCTCACCCTCCCACAAACCTCTCGGAGTAACGTTGTCACAAAATGGTTCTTGGAAGGAGCATATTGATACAAAAAATAGTAATCGTTCGTCCCTATTTTGTTCACTAAAATTCCCGTTAGATCGTGGAAGGATTGAACTGATGTATAAGTCTTTTGTGAGACCGTTGATGGAATATGCAGACATTGTGTGGGATAGGCTTACTGCAAATGAAATCAAACGACTAAAGCGAATCCAAAAGGACTGTGTTCGAACCACCACTGGTCTCACAAAAAGTGCTTCCTCCCAACTAACTGCTCTATTAAGAATTCGGTTTCAATAGTCTTTACCCCCAAAGATCCCGTTTGAACTTCACACCCTTCCGTCGCAAAACCGAATTTTTCCGTAAAACATTTTTCCAGCAACAGTAACCGACTGGAATGTTTTGCCGGACAATATCAAAAGTACCGCTGATCCAATCTCCTTTGAACATAAGCTCTCTCAATTTCTATTTAACCTAAGTATACGACCGCCTTGGTATTACGTTCGTAATAGACCAGAAAATATTTTTCATTCCCTTTTACGCAACGGCTGTAGCTCACTGAACGACGACCTTCTAAATAATCACTTGACAATCAATGGTAAATGTATTTGTGGTACCGCAATGGAAACTGCAGAAAATTTCGTCTTATCTTGTCCCCTATTTATACTTCAGAGACAACGCATGTTGGACGGAATTGCTGCGTCTGGGTACGAGAACGAAATAACATGTACAATACTACTGTATGGAGTCCAAACACTACCATGCAATATGAATGTGTCCTTGTAGCCTACATCAAGGAAACAAAATGTTTCCACTAAATCACCC
>JARFOD010098527.1:3993-16804 GCA_031763545.1 Mopalia muscosa
TTTTAAGACCCCCCACCCCCCCCCCCCCCCCGCAATATTTGCGGGGGTATAAAATGTCCCCAGCCATTACATAAGAAATACTTACCACTAAATTTCCTATGATCATAGTTAATAAGAAAAATGGTACACAGGACCATTCTGCTACAGACATACATCCCCACATTGACTCTATCCACTCGCCACATAAAACACGGAACACTATCATAAAGGAATGGTAAAAATCCACGAAATTCCACCGCGGATAAAATCCCTCCTCATCCGTGATGTATTTCTTTCCGAACAACTGCTGTCCCATAACAGCAAAGATAAAGACTACAATTCCAAGAACTATCGTAAGGTTTCCCAACGCTCCCATAGTCCGACCCACAATACTTATCAACATGTTCAGAGTGGGCCACGATTTTGCTAACTTGAAAACACGTAACTGCAAATAGAGAAGTCAATATTCATAATTGGGTTAACAGGAGTAGAATCATCATCCGAACACTTGGTATTTTTTGCATGGAGAGATCATTCGACATAAGGCAACTTATTTGTATTCTAACCTGCTTTCACAAGGTGGGTTTCTGTAAGCACATACACCAATAATCGCAGGTACTCAAGCCTATTAGGGACGCTCTATCCCACAACATTTTCGTTAGGACATGATCTAGATGTCTTAACCTTGGTTAGCAAAGATAGAATAGAATACTAAACAGATTTGACTGTCGGAATAACACCAATACTCGTGGTTATTATGTTCAGAGAGCTGCGTACTAAGTGTGCAGCGTTAAGCCATTATATTGTTTTTTTCAAATTGTAAGATTTATGAATTCAAACTGTAAAACAGTGAACTACACTTTCTTCAGTTAGTCAATAGTAAATTATCTTTCTTGCAAATATTACCAGTCCTACAGTAATAGCTGGCAATTATCCCGGCTTGAGGAGATCTAATCGTTTCAACCGGATCCAGCTAGAATTAAACATACACCACACACCCAGCACAATCCGATCACTTACGAGGGCGACCCACCCTTTTCGTCAGACTTTCCTCTATAGATTGAATCTTTAATACACTTACCGAATAATGCTTCGTAAAAGGACATATATTCAAAGTCATATGACCTTTTCTACTCACCAATCGGAAAGTCCTTAGCACCGAAAGTCCGGAAACATCATCTAGTGCAAGTTCTATTAAACTAAGGAACACTATGATGGAATCAAAGACATTCCAGCCCTCTCTGAAGTAGTTCTTGGGGCTAAGAGCTATAATCTTTAAGAAGGCCTCACAGGCGAACACTATGGTGAAAACCTGTTAATGAGAGGATAAAATCCTTTTAAACATGGGATAGACAGTAATTTCTGAAACACATTTGTATTACAGTTTTTAACGTAAATTTCTTATTAAACGTCAAATATAAATGAATTATCAATTGTTTTCGGATAGGGCAAAATTCATATCCGAGGCACGTTCACACCATGGAAAACAGGTGATAAATAAGTAGGCAAGGATCTGTATAGCTGCTAGTTTATTTTTGTTGCTAATGTTAAGCATATGGCAGATAAACATTTACACGCTGTAAGGAAATTAAAATATACTAGAATGAATACAGAATATCGTATTTTTAGTAGACCAGGGACCGGTTGCTCGAAGCGCTATTACATTTTTATCCTCTATTAGACGACGTCGCACCATCGTGTAGGCCTATCTCTAATCCGGTATTAGTGATTTAATCTGGTATAAGCGACTTATAGTCTGTCGAGCAGAGGCCCCGGGACCATGTCTTTGTAAGCGACTTGTGGTTGGTCTGTCTTGTATCTTTCACCCATTCGGCTGGCATACCGTCATGGGAATGAAGTAACCTTAATTTCCTATCTTTCATTTAAAGAATCTTTATATAGCCATTGCATATAATAAAGGTTTCAAATTATTATTGTTATACATTTTATCGAAATGACCCACACACAAATTCGACCATGCTTTTCTTGGCTGAAATTGGACATGTACAATAGATTCATTTCAGAAACTTCCATATGTGATTGCATTTTTCAGACCTCTGGCTATGGACAGTTGATTGATTGATTGATTGGTGTTTAACGCTGTGCTGAAGAGATATTAAATTTTAATTTGGGAGTGTACTCCAATCAATATTTCACACAAGCATTTTCTCTTCAAACAAAACTTGATGGCACAGTTTGTTTGAAGAGTGGTAATGCTGTCTTCATTTAGCACTAGAGGAATATTAACTTTCCAACATGATGGAAAAGCTTCACATCTTGGTTGTGCTGGTGTCGATTATTGGTGGAATACACCGGTGTCATATAGGCGAAATACCCTTAAGCACGGTGTAAAACACAATCAATCAATCAATCAACCAACCAGTCAATCAACCAACCAACCAATCAATTAATCAATCAATCAATCAATCAATCAATCAATCAATCAATCAATCAATCAATCAACCAATCAATTAATCAATCGATCAATCAATCAATCAATCAATCAACCAACCAACCAATCAATCAATCAATCAATCAACTAACCAATCAATCAATCAATCAATCGATCAATCAAGCAATCAATCAATCAATCAATTAACCAATCAATATATCAATCAATCAACCAACCAATCAATTAACCAATCAATCAATCAATTAATCAATCAATCAACCAATCAATCACTTAACCAATCAAACAATCAATCAACCAACCAGTCAATCAACCAATCAATCAATCAATCAATCAATCAATCAATCAATCAATTAATCAATCAATATATCAATCAATCAATCAACCAATCAATTAACCAACCAATCAATCAATTAATCAATCAATCAATCAATTAACCAATCAATCAATCAACCATTCAATACTTAGATGCAATTCCCTTCTTTCACTTTTGTTCCAAATACAACGAGCAAAGACGGGATACATTGAGGAATGAAGAAACCACTTCCCTGTGGTAACAGAGATTTAATGGATGTAGGAATGAAATTAAGTGGTTTGATAGACAATAGTCGATGGTTACAGAAACATACATGTCACACATATTAGTGTCATGCCTACAATTATACCAGTAACGTTACTTTTTCTAGCTTTTATTTACTATTTACAGATAATTCGGCACTTTTTGCCCAAATATTTTGATAAACTGAATTTATATATGCCTCATTTCCATGCATGTAATAAATGGTTATACAAGTATAAAGTGGGAGAGGTGTTGATATAGGACAGAATATGTATTGTTCACGGATCCCGTTCCTGTTTTATGGGAAATAAATATTGTTTAAAAAAATCCGGTATCAAACCATAATTTAGAAATAAAGAAATTAAAACAAGAAAACCAATGAAAAATTAAAAGCTTTGCAAACAAATTTGAACTCACCAGATTTCCCGCCTCTAAGTTTGCGTTTAGCACAGGGTCCATTGGGTACTGATAAATGGCCATGAACAAAGTATTGATCAGAATGCATAGAGTAATAAATAGGTCCATGAAAGCGTCCATCACAAACAACTGGACATATTTCTGAAACACATTGAACCAATTGGGACAGTCCCACACACAAAACCATTGGAATAACTTGTCCTTAAACGGTTTTTTGTGACCACTCATCTCGCTGACAAAACCTGAAACATTATCACATGTATTGTATCACTTGAGGATTATATTCGATTTTCATTGGTTATTGGTCATAATAGTACTTTACACCTTAAACAATCAGCAGGGGTTATTGTCTCGATTTCAGTTTGAAAAAATTATTAAAAAAGAGAGGAAAATACAACTATCTGATAGATGATAATAACACCTAATGCCATTAATACTCGGAATAGTTTCTAGACGCCAAGAAAATATAAAAATTTATCTTCAAAACTCATGTAATATATTAAATACATGGAAAACTGATGACCACTTTTTAAACATGAGTGAAACTGAATTATCTCCCTTGGAAAACAGCTGATTTTTTCGTACTATGACGTAATGCTCTCGTTATACTTTTGGTGAAATAAAAACAAGTTTAAAGAGATTTACGAAAAAGTCCTCGACGAAAAGAGAATAACAATGCATTCGAAAGAG
This sequence comes from Mopalia muscosa, assembly GCA_031763545.1. NCBI lineage: Eukaryota > Metazoa > Mollusca > Polyplacophora > Chitonida > Mopaliidae > Mopalia > Mopalia muscosa. Next base: position 8,049 of record JARFOD010098527.1, read on the forward strand.
AGAATTGTCGTGTTTTGTTTTTACGGATTTCTGCAGTTTCTAGCTTACGTTTAGTGTGAGTAATTATTGTGCAGGGTGAAGTCAATTTACAAATCTTCCTTAAAACTTTGTGCAGTATGGATAAATATATCGACCATTGTAACCTCCATTTTTTTAATGCGTTGAAGACTTAAGAGACTCAAGTATGTCTTTGCTAATTGTTGCCCTGGATGGATTCATCTCCACTGGGGCAAGTGTGAAAATATATGTCCTGTCAGGAAGTGGTATTACGACTTCAACATCAGAAAACACGTGTTTTTAAATAGCCTCTTATATAAATCTTGACACAACTTACTCCTTCTTGGATCCGATGCGTGCTCAATCAGCTCCTTTAATACCATCACGTCTGTACGTAAAACCAATGAAAAACACGTGTCATGACATACATATTTATATATTTAAAAAAATCAATCAAAATGTTGCATGACTGGCCATTAATTAAAATTTAAAAATCCGTGAATTCCCTCAAGTTCCATGGCACGGAAAATTTTCTAAACAAATATTATTGACGAGTTGTTATAGCTAATGTATTGGAGTATTGATTGGAGTTTTACGCTGTGTAAAAGGTGATTTTCCTTATATGACGGCCGTGTGTTCCAACAATAATTGACATTATAGCACAACCAAGATGTGAAGCGTTTCTAATTGTTGGAAAGTGCCTTTTCCTCCAGTGCAAAAATAAAGACTGAAATGCTACTTTTAAATAAATTGCTTTAGTAAGAAGGTGGCGAGTTGTTATGAGTAATGTACATTCAACTAGAGCGATATTTGTATGTTATCCATATCAGACAAGCCTTTAACATGGTTGTGATCTTTCAACGTGGCCGTAACTATATAATGCGTTTACATATTCGCCGATGAATTTATTGTAATGCAAATTTAGGTGAAATGAAATCAGAAATACCTGCCACTGCAGAAATAGCTTCTGCAAAGTCAAATTTATTTTTTTTTCTATTTAGCTTCAAATCACATGCATTTTGCTATTTAAATAAAATTGGTGATAATCGCTCACCGTATAGAAACAGCTTCAACAAACATTTCATTTAGTAAAAGACACATATATTTTGTCATATGGAATGAAATTGACCATTACGGTCCACACTGGATAGAATTTAACCACTCCTTTCATGTGGTTTAAAGTCAAACTTATCTCTCAGGTGAAATAAAATTGGTTATTACCGCTCAGCGTAGAAACAGCTTATAAATTATTATTTGTTTTTGTAAAAGTCCCATTTATTTGTGAGGTGTAAGGAAATTGGCAATAACGGCTAACCCTAGAAACAACTTCAACGTACGTTTCACTTAGTATATATTCAAATTTATTTGTCTGGTGAAATTAAATTGGTGATCATTGTCCACCGTAGATACAACTCTTACAAACCTTTCATGTCTAAGCCCGTGGTACTGGGCGTTCTACATAAGAACGGGTTATTTGCATACAGTTTCTGTTTAGCCATCTCACATTCGGTTTCACCGCTGGAAGACTCCTGAAATAAAAGTTTAGTTTATCAATGTTTTAAGCGAACGGAAAATTACTCACGGCTCATAATAATACACGTTTAATTAAAAACATTGAAACAAATATTGTAATGAGGCATGTTTATATTTCGATTAAACAAAGCTGATGCCGACTCCATGAGTTTGTTGCCGTCACAGTCCATGACATTGCGTATACACTATAGACTGTATAGACTATGCTATTCTGTCACAAATCTGCTAGTCAGTGCACTACTTTCTTAAATAAATTTTGTTTCAATTTTTTTCTAACCCACATGACAGATTAAAATTTTTTAAAGTTGTTGGATGTTTCGGTAACTGTGGCTAAGTGCAGAGATTCGCCAAGTGACTTCCTGGAAGAAACCGTTGGCGTTGGTTAATTCCAAAGTTATACTGATTATAAGAGTGCTAGTTATTTTCCACCATGTGTTGTAAATTTATTATTCCCATCCCAAATAATGAAGACAAAAAAACAACATTTTAATATAACACCTCAAAAATAGTATTATATATCAAATCATTTTTTGAGAAGACATAATTAAGATAATTTGAATACCTAAAATAAAGCTAATGTGGTGATACATATATGGATATATATATGTTCAAAGATATAGGTATATATTTATACACTGTTTAATTAAAACATTAAAATCAAAACAAACTAAAACTAAACTCGATGATATAAATGATTAAAGACAGTAACAACACCGTGATAAGAGACGCACACACGTAATGAAAACAAAACATAAAATGCTTAACTACATAAAGAGGTATACAAAATCGTTATACAGTACAAAACAGACAAAACAGCAAGGGTACGGTATTTTACCGTCAATTAACAGCCAAATGGCATGGATTTACTGATGTAAGAGTGACGCTATGCTTGGAAGTTTCAGGATTCCTGTGTGACGTCATTGTTTTGGGTATATACACAGACCAGCCATGGTACTAAATGCGCGAATATGAGACATCTGATCTTTTTAAGGAACATACACATGCAAGGTAAATTCCGTTATTTTCCTCAGAAAATGTATTTGTGCTTGTAAACGTTACGCCTTTCAGACAGCGCTAGACACACTCTTATTCAAAAGAAACTATTCCAGTATGATATTTTAGCCTATTAAAATCTAGAAGCGGCTGTTCGGACGCCAATGATAACAGTACCCAGAGTTTAAAAGCTGTGGGAGAAAAGGTTACGTTGAATTACGATTATAAAGGTTATTGTAGGGCTGACCTAAAAATTGACATTTTTGGAGAACAAGGGAGGATAATCGCTAGGCGAATTCTTAAAAGAAGTGAAAAAGAAACTCTTTGAGAAATAATTATAGAAATAACACACCCTGATGTGAAATATATCACCCTTGGAATAATATCCAAGCGTCAAGACAATTTACAAAGATTTCAAAAATCTTTATGCGTTATGGTTAATTAAATCAGAAACTTTTTACCTCCCTTGATTTGAATGCTTTTGAACGAAAGTGACTTAATTATCTCCATTGCACATTTTTTTAACACGACTAATGTTCTACATTTAAACTCTGGCTTAGAATAATCAACTTTGAATGATTTTAAAGAAATAGCCCTTCTCGAAAAGAGAATAGTAGTATATTTGCGAGATAGAATTATATTTTCTCGATGAATTTTTGGTATTTCTAGCCTTACGTTTAACGTGTTACCACAAAGCTATTAACTAGAAGTATGCAACTGCCATATATATAAGCTAACCGGCATTGGGGACCGAGCCCCCTGTTATAACGCATCATGTGACGTACCAAACAAGAAAATTAAGAAGAACGCAACTTTAAAAATGATGCATTATGGGACACTTCTGGCATTACTCGATCATAATAAGGCTTACTAAACTATTCACATTTACCCAATGCAATAGGTCTGTTAAATAGATCATAAACGGCAACAAAATCGACAAATCGTTCGAACGAAACTAATTGATTTACGCAGTGGCTGATCAGAAACGAAATTACCCAGAGTTCCTCTCAAGTAAAAAATACACGGGTCTGAAATGTGACGTTACTGTTTCTTGCTGGTCTACAATGCTGGGGACATTACTATACGGCAGTTGCAGTCTTCTAGTTAATGGAATTCTAGTGTTACCTAATGAGGTATATTCTAGTAGTAGTAGCTGTATAATTAGGTCAAATTTGACGGCGCCCAGCGAACCGACGAAACAAGTATATATTCAAACACTGTTTACCACTCTTTGTCTTTATTCCAGCTGAATAAATAGCGGACATTCATGTGTTAGGTTAACAAGATTGAGCAAAAGTCAAGCGAGATTTGTTTTCTCCTCAATTAAGTCTCTCTTCCATGAAAAGATAAGATGTCCCCGTAACCATATGTCTATTTGTGAAAGGAACCTCGGCTAGCGCAAACGGCGTGCACAATTGTGACTATGAAATATGGAATTGTGGGTTCGGTTTGTTATTGTTTGGTAGAGTGGAAACTCCGTACAATTGTTTATTGTGCAGAAACTTATCATGTCTTCGGTGGACTTACTTAACGAAATAACATGACTATTTATTGCCTATTTATTGCTTAATTATTTCATGTGGAGCTCTGTAAATTAGTAACTGTTCAATATAGTATTACACGATTGGATAGAAAATAGCCAAGTAATCAACAGGCCATTTATAAGAGGAACTTATAGAAAGAGTCTGTTCATTTGTGTGAAATAATAAGCCTACTCCTGAAACATATTCAGATGACACTCTGGCAGACGTTTTGTTTTGTAATTTCTGTCACCGATTAATAAAAACATCCTGAATGGGATTTGAATTAAAACCTTGTAAAATATGGAATTTCACCACCAAAGAAAAATCATAATTTCAAGAAGCGAATTATGTATAAAAAAAGCAGTCGAAAACCAACAAATAATGAAAATAAACGGTAAATGAAATAAAGCCCAATTTAAATCCGAATCAAACCCGGGTGCTGGGTAGAAATAATAATATTCTGCTATATGAATGCACGTGCTAAAGTACAAAGCAAACAAAGACACAGAAGGTTATGCTAGTGTAGGCTACATCGCAGGAAACAACATTACAAGGTGTGTGCTGTTTTCAGGAACAATTCCAGCGAGACAAAAAGCAGACAGGACAGTTGTGTATGCAAACAGGGAGCACTCACGTTATCGTCCGACCTGGTTTTATCTACAATCACTTCAGGCAGGAGATGGGTGCCTTTAGATTTGTTCCACATGCTCTCCAGTTTGCTTTCCTTACTTTCCTTAGGTCTATAATGGTCTCCAGGAGAATGGAAAGAAAACCTACTATTTCGCGAGGTACGGCTAATCTGTGAGGCGAAGCTACTTCTACGTGAAGGGGATCTAGGCCCGTCCCCATGAGTTCGCCTGCCTTGGTGGGATACAAAACTGGCCCGTCTACCATTTAATATATCTTTTTTATGAGGTACATTGCATAGTTCTTCAGAAGTTGGTGTGACTGCATTCGAGTCGTCGGCATATGGAAGGTTTATTGTTTCCAAGTAGGAATAGACAAGTGGCGTGCGGTCAGTGGCCCGACCACCTCTTGGTTTTTTCCAGCTGAATTGACTTGCTCGGCTCGCTCGTCTTGGAGTAAATGGAGAGCCGGGCAGACTCAAACTAGCCTGAAAAGTAGAAGAGTTTTAGAAACGAATCCCCATTACCTGTATTTCAAAATCTCTTTTTTTTAAAAACATTGCATCTGAAGTAATACAAAAAGCAAAACAACCCGAACTCGGTGAAGCGGAACTTCATCCTTTACTTTCATGCCTGACCATGGGTGACTGGGAAACAGTGCTGCAGCCACATTAACAAATAAGTCCCCCTTACAAACTGAAACTAACTGTAAATCTGACGTTATACATCCACCAAAAGCCGGGTTACACCTACATAAACCCAACATCTGTACCAACGAACAAGCTTCCTTTGGCATGGTGCCAAAAGCAGGCAACATGCAAAAGAATTGGTTTATCAAGGGACAGCTCTTTGAGCGGAGTACATTGGCATAGTCATGATGACATAACCGTTTACATAAAACAGATATACATTGTTGTTAGCATGATAACTGGCTTCGAGGCATAGTCAGCATACTGAAAAGCGTTTCTGTAGTTGAAGCATTTCTGAAAGAGAAAACTAATAAGGCTTGTGAAACCAAGCACAAGGAATGTTTATTGAAACCAAGCACAAGGAATGTTTATTGAAACTAAGCACAGCAATGTCTAACTAGCCATTTCAGTTCATGGTTTTATAGAACTATACATGCCAAACGCCACTAGCTCTCGCTACAAATCGAACAGTGAGAATTAAAATCAAGAAAGTTTGCCAGCCTTTAAAAGATTTATTTCTTGATAGATTAAAGGGAATTTCAAGGGTAGATCACTAGATTATTCAGTAAGGTCCAAGGCTACAGAGACATTTATTACCATTTTAAATGAAGTGTTTAAGTTTCGATAATACGAAATGATTCTTCTCCAATGGAGCTCTCACACACAGCGATTTACTTCCAATTTTACTTTTTATTGTGGAATAAGCTTTTGTCGATATAATCAGATGCTACAGTGTCAAATGGGATAATGGATTATTTACGAAACCCCTAGAATGATCGAAAGTAAATCGGATATGTCATTACCTATAAAATCGGAAAAAATACCAAAGCTAAATCGGACAAAATAATCCTTGTGTATCAACGCACTATACGCAGATTGTGCGAGATGTTACAGTTTTGTACTACCAGGATGGCCACCAATGATTTTAAACCAAACTTCAAATGATATGGCATAACTCTACTCATTAAATCTAAATGGATTCCGTCATTTCTCCAAGGTATATTTCAGTCTGCGTTTAAAAAACTGAATACTTGGTGGTAGCAGGTTGGATTTTAAAGAAATTAATGCTAATGACCAGAATTTACTGAAAGAGGATTTTGACAACCTAACCTTGTCTGAAAGCTAATTGTGTTCAATTATAACAAACAGTTATGTTTCAATTAATAGATATCACGCAATTAAGATTTTCCCGCCAAGAGTTGTGATGAAGCCGTAAAACATGACTTTTCCCCATACGCATACGTCATCAAGCTTCTGACCAATCGAGTGCGTTAGATTTTTCACATTTAAAATAGAGTTTTACCGCTAAATTAAATACAATAAACAAAAACAACATTTCATTTGACAAAACTATGTTTTTAAGACATGTTTCATCAGACGAAAATAATTTTTTTATAAATGCTTGTGGACATTTTAGTCGGTTTAATGTTTAGCCTCAGCAATTGACAGAAGGAGACCACGTAGCGTACACACCGCTTTGACCCATTCATGCTGACACAGACGAAGATCGTACAGTTAGTAAAGGTTTGATAGGATGAAGCAAAAAGACACAGCAAGGAACGTACTAACCAATTTACGTACAACAAAACGAAACACATACATGATATATCAATGAACAGTATGAAAGACGGATTTTGGTCAAGAGCATCTCGTATTCTCGTATTTTGAGTTGTGCATCTCATAATCTCTAATTCTAAAAGTTAACCAAGAGATAACGAAAAATATGCCCATTCCGATAAATTCCCGAACATCACTGAATATCACCGGAAGACCACTTGTATGCTGTTAAGCAGTAAGACCTTCAGTGAAAAAGAGTGAAGAAACACTTTCTTTGTGAGTATTAGCCCCCCAAAGCAAAATTGATACTGCGTTTCTACTTGTATAGTGTGGGCGAATATCTCCAGTGCTTGAATACTTTAATTGATAAGACTACAAATACGATGTTTACCAGTCAAATGATGTCTAATTTATATATCTCATACTAGATAAGTAAATAATTATGCTACAGCATTTCAAATTTGATGGTAAGTAACTGGTTCATTGCCCAAGAATTTTTTACGGTAAATGAGAGACAGAAAAATAACTAAGTAATTGCTGGGATGGGCCTAAATTGTATTTCTCACATTATGGATGGTGGGCGGAATTAACTTGTGAACTTACCCGTTTTAACTTCCCATTGGCTAATGCTACACTAAGACGTCTGACAACTTCTCCGCTGGTTTCTGATTGGATACTCAGCCTTTCCCTATCATCCATTTTCTTATCTCCATTTCCACAAGAGTCAAGGCTCTGGCAAGAGAGATCGGATGGACTTTTCACGAGTCCTTGGTGGGCCATTATCTCGCTGACCTCGTGTTCTAACCTTTCAGCAATATCTGCCTCGCGCTGTTGTTCGCCAATCTGTGAACATCATAACAAACTTATGTTTGATTATACCTTATATCAAATCGGTTTGTTCTAATTGGTCGAAAACGCATCACGTGACATTAAGCTAACCACGATGTTGCCGATTTTAGTCGATGTCGTACAAAAAGAGTATTGCTGCAGACGAGAGAGTCGTTGATCGCAAAATTTCTACCATTCACTAACATTTAGTATTCGTAAAATATTATGCTTCTTTGGCAATACAAAGAAAAAAAAATGGATATTAAAGAAATTTATTGATGTGGGGTTGACAAAATTATATAGTTATATTATAGTAATGCGTTTGGGATATCGAATCGATTTATGTTAATGTTAAATTATTCATCCGTATTTTAAGAGAATAAAATAAGAATTAAAACACATTGTGCAGATGATTTGTATTATTTGTATTAGTTATAATAATAAGTCAATTTCTTTGTACTATTAAAGAGGGTATACGCTAGAGTCGTTTTCAATAACACATAAGATCGCCAAAAAGCACTTCTTTGTTTTGCAGTTCTCCCCAACCAATATAAGTTATTTTATTTTTTATTTGTATGTTTTTAATTCTTCTTTAAAATATAAGAGATTCATAAGTTTTGTCTCACCATCCTTTCTGCCTCTTCCTTCTCCTCGGCATCGGCTTTATCCTGTTTTTGTTGCTCGTCATAGGACATGGTAACGATGGCTAAGATGAGGTTTATCAGGTAGAACGAACCCATGAATATCACCAGGAGAAAGAACAGCACGTGCCAAGGACCATTTGCTCGAAGGGTCTACAAAGAAATATGAAACACAAGAATTAATTACTAAATGCAAAGGCATTACATACAGATTGGCTTCATGTTGCTCCTAATTTCTGAAAGTACCAAAGCAACGCACCCCAACAATGTAACAACAGTTACAACAATAACACAATAATGAAATGTTAGAAAAATAATGTCTCTTCAACCCACATCATGACATTTTCATTTCTGACCAAACCTCTCCTC
>JARFOD010098537.1:0-14429 GCA_031763545.1 Mopalia muscosa
TTTTTCTTTTGGGTAATACACCCCCCCCCCCCCCCCCCCCCCTCAGCACAAAATGTGCTATTTTGTAATTATTGCATATTCTTTAAGTTGAGATAGTGGATACGTTAAAATTATTAGAAGACCGTTATTATTTACAACATCGGTGTTTTGACAATCAATGAAATACAGGTAGCTATGTGGAGGGGATAAACAGTCTAAGAGATTGATCACACGTTATCTGACCGTCTATTGACATCCAAATACAAAAAAAATATTGCTAAAACGGTGAGATGAAAAAACCAGCAGTGTGTACTTACTTACAGCGACCTACACAATGTTCTTCCTAAATTAAGTAGCCCTCTTGCTAAGGACAGTTTGTTTAAAGAGTTTGTCGAAGAGTGCAACATTGTTGTGCCAGTGTTAATTATTGTTGGAATACATGTATCGTCGTCATGTAAGTGAAATACCTTTAGGCACGGCGTAAAACATCAATCCATAAATCTCCAATTAAGAAGAGGGCAAACCAAATGCACTCTTTGTCTTCACATCGTTCTCTTGGTATTATGTTAAATGTAGAGCAGATACAGGGAGCGATGTAAACATAGGCAGTGAGGGTGTTCACCAATCCGCTTCATTTTGTGTGAAAAAAGAAAATACCGCTAACACCAGCGACAAAACGGATGCAGCTCTTTCAATGGCGATATTTTAGTGAACGAGTTGAACACAGCTCCAATATGTGCACAAAGTTCCTCACATAATCCGCGGAGAATTATTTACTATTTTCGGCGAACTATTTTGTATCTCGGCTAAATATATTGCGCACTATCTCTGTTTTGACACATTATACGACAACACAAACCTTGTTGCTATTTGGACACAGTTATGTTACCGAATTCACAAATATTTTAACAGACAAATTTGTGACCTGTCTATATTATACTTTTAGGTCGTTCTGAATTTGACCCAAATATTGGTTGTGCCTTATATTGGTTGTCTGTGCGATATATTTTCTTCGGCCAAAAATATGACATTAATATAACTTAAGACTGGAAGTCACGTCATTGAAGCAACTGGTATCGATACCATAGTCGTGCAGCCATCAACTTGTTGTGGAGACATCGATACATCACGTTGCCCAATCGTCTCAATGTGACATAATTGTAGATAATACAGTAGCGGCCTCCTTCACGTTGGAAACAGCAAGTGAACACGGAAACAGTGACTTGCAACTACAGACTATAGTTACCGCATATTCTTTAGAACCTCTATATGTGATAACCTTTCCCGTGGGCATCAGAAAAAAAATAAAATAAAACCGCCCCTTTTACTTTTAGGGGCAGTTTCATATTTAGTGATAATTTTACATTTAGGGATTGAAAACACCTTCATCGGGCGAATGTGGGGCAACCATACAATAATTTTTTAAAAACAAAATGACTCGATAGACCCCTCAATAAACTAAGGCATTCTTTTTTTTTTAATCAGAATTCATCACTGGATTCTTTAAATATTGAAATATCATGTGTGACCTGTTTCCAGATAGAAGGGTAGAACTAGACGTGTATTTGATAGACGTTGTCGATATGGCATACCAATATGGCGGAACATCCTTTTACTCTTATCATAAGGCTTTTTCTGCCAGAACAGCTACCGTTTTTAAACAGTTTAATACAAAGATAAACTCGGCCATTGGTGACAATTCCCTGTTTACCAGACTATTTGTGGACCTTAAAGCACGTTCATGTGAACTTTGTTGGAAAGTCGAGCACCTTTCCAATTTATGTTCGATGATGCTTACTCGGTCGGGTGCATCGACAACATCAAATATTAGAAATAGTCGTCTTAATCCGACCACTGGGGATAGCTATACAGACGGACTTGGGCCTGTGAATATTAAATATAACGGAAAGGAGGTTTGCAACAATTTCAATTCTCCCAAAGGGTGTAAAATATCTACTTGCTCTTTTCATCATATTTGTATAGATGAACGACTCACCATTACCTAAATATTTTCTCTCAAATATGTGGGATATTAGGGACCGGTTGACGGATTCAAAGACCATTTGATGGAATGCGCGTGTTTAGTTGCATTTAACGGTTTTATGATGTTGCGACTTTATTTGTAAAAACATCTCCGTTCAATTCTTCGGGTGATCTGTGTATTGGGGGCGTTGCAATAACAGCAAACAGCAAGTCAGCAACCATTAACCTTAAGTCTTCTAAAACAGGTCGGTTCTGGAAAGGTACTCTTATTCAACTGTTTTGTGTTGCAAAGTTTTGCCCCATTGCTACCTTGCGTCAGTACCTTGAGACTCGTAAGCCAACAGGGGCTACGGGTTGTGATCCATTATTTGCTAACTCTTATGTTATGCCCCTGACTAGGTTAGGTTGTGTTCTTCGTAAACTGGGATTGGATAAAGATAATATGCTTGCCTTTCTTTTCTTATCGGTGCAGCTACAACAGCAGCATCCACTAATATCCAAGATCATATAATTAAATATCCTGGCCGGTGGTCTTCATCGTGTTACATTTAACACATGTTGAATTCTGGACATCTTAAACGAACAAAAAAAATGTAATATAATAAATTTTCAGTCTTTGGGCATACTCATTTCCAGAGGAACGCTCGTTTGAGTGCTATATAGCGGGCTACTGGCGCACATTCTTTTTTGTGACTTTGTGATTTGGCTTTTTTTGGTTTTCTTTCCGTTTTGTGTTTGTAGGCTTAGGCGATAAGCTTTACTAGAAATTGTTTTCATTGGATGATTTTACAACGTACGCCATCGTTCATTGTTAAATTAATCGAGGTGTGATGAGCAGAGGCTAGTTTTGCGTTGTACTATCGGATGTCCTTGTTTTTTTCTTTAGACAACGCCGAACAAAAGGAGTTGACGTGCTGGCTAAGTAATCATGAAATCAAAGCCTGAGTTCTGTTGTGAGTAACACACATGTATTATATATCTCAAATGAGTTTACTCAAGGCCTTAATTAGAACCCAAATAACGTCCAACAACCTATTCACTACGTGACATTAGATTTATAGTCTAAATCCCTATACAAACACCGTTGATCAGTTAGTACCTGTTGATATGCACCCCGAACGCCCTTTTACAAATCTCTCATCAGTTTGCCGTGCCGAAATCAAAGCTAACCACCGCTGACTAACCCACATCCATCCCATTAGTGGACACAAGAACAAAAACCTACCACCGTATACAAAACCACGGAAGTAGATTTTAGGATTTAGATACCTGAGGCTTTAAAGTCATCCGAGAATAAGGCGCTTCAGTACACTATTATCTTCTCATCAATGCAGACGTCTTGAAATTGCTCGGAGATACCTCTGTAGCATTTCAAACGTCATATTCATTTATGGACTAAGTCAGACAAAATACTGTGAGCGAATTCAAAGTTCTGTCTCTAATTTGAACCAGAAATGGCGTCAATCGGAATAACCATGTTCCATGTCGCCGCCGTGGTACTTGTTTCTCTGGCCATTGAAACTTCGGGCGCTCCAAACTGTCCCACACTCTTTTCAGTCATCAGAGATCCTGAAAACTGTAAACGGTATTTTCGCTGTGTGTTTGGTTCTCCTGTTACCATGCCCTGTGCAAACGGGCTCGGTTACTCAAGCAAATTAGAAAACTGTGTCTTCCTCGAATACAGCGACTGTAGAGGTGAGTATGCTTCACGTTTTCTTTAACATATGTTTGAAGTTTTTTCAAAACAAGTATCCTGTTATCTAATGTTATTATTATGTTATTGATATTTGTGTAACAACTACGAAAACAAGGAAAAAATGATTGATCTGAACTCCAGTGAAAAATAGTACAAAAATGACAGGATGTCACAGATTTAAACAACTTCCATAAATTACCAAACTGTATTTTAATTTTGTCCGTACTTGACCTGGATTAACTATTTTTGTTATTTAAATGAAAACTGGTTACTTTCCTAAGAAGTTAGAAGAAAGAGATTTTTGAAAGCAGAAAATTGGTCAGGCATTGGATTTGTTTCCTGATTTGTAGGTGGACCCGTTCAACCAAACATTGGAACGAAGAGACCCTGGTCTACATTGTTAACAAACCCGACACTACCAAGAGTCAATGTAAAACCTTCCACTCAAAAACCAAGAACTCCAAAATCAACCACAGTAACAACAGTGCCCACAACAGAAAAAACAACAACGGAAGAACCCGACCTGTCTACTAGGCCAAGGCCGATTGTATTGCTGAGGTCAATCGAAGAGGAGTGTCTTCGCAATCCCAGGGCTAAATTCCCCCACCCTACTGAGTGCGCTCAGTATTATGACTGCAGCGTCATCTATAAGAACATTCCAAAATACTTCGAACAGTTTTTGGTAGAATGTCCTTATCCACAACTATTCAACGATCGAAACTCCAGGTGTGAGAGTCACAGCAAGGTTAAATGTGGCCGCAGACGGGAGGTTATGGAACCATGTGAGTATTGCAATTTTCTCTCTTTTTTCAGGTTCATTTCGAATGTCAAGGTAGTTAAACAAAAGATGTCACTGATTGGTCCGATCATTGTGACCCGCGTGTGCTCTGTCAAGTCTACAATATGTATACTGCTTTATCACTTAATAAAGTGTAAGTAATGTGATATAGGACCAAAAAGTCGCTTTACTCGCACTCCTGCATGGAAACTTGTACCTGAGAGATTGGGACCTTTCTAGCCCGCATTAAGACTATTGATCAAAGTATAGGTGTTAGGAGACGTTCAAAGTCAGCAAAGACAGTTGGAATTTTTTTCTCTAGGCGAAATTTTTTAACCACGATAGGTATTTTTCTCATGGGCTTGTGAGACAGAAATCGCAAAGGAGAGAGTAACTAATTCGATTTTTGTAGCCTCTTAAGGGTTCCCTTTTACAACCTTTTTACGCCATAATCCATCTCACATGGAATAATCCTTCATAAAAGAGTACAAGAACCAAGCCAATGGACATATCCTGCATTAAAGCCCAAATTAAGATCCGCATGAAGCAATGCTACTTCATTCTTCACTTTGTATATATATATATATATATTATATTTTACTTTTAACTCGAATACCAAGATAGCTGGTTGATGAGACGAAAAGGGTGAAACAAATTGACCTTTTCTGTATTAATGTTAGCATCTTGGATTGGTGAAGTATTAGGATTATTTGGTTTGCTTTGTTTCTGTGTGATTTAATTGAAAATGGTTCTTCATTTAATGCTAATATTTTCTTTTCATTTCATATTAAAGGTGACTACATTCAGAACCTGTGTCAGACTGCTAACTGTCGACCATGTAGTTATCGTTTCCCGTCCTGTGGAAGCCGGCCTGACGGCGTGAACGCCTGGGGACAGAGAGAATGGACGCCATACTTTGTGAAGTGTGCTGAGGGGCGGTTAATGGATCAAGGCGTTTGTGAACAAAATAAAGGGTACCCAACCCTATTCTCGCCAGAGAGCCGCGCCTGTGTCAGCATTTTCTCAGTCCCTAAAAAGTTTGGTGGATACCAGCCGGATTGTAGCAGGAAGAGAAACGGTTTCTACCCTGATGAGAACGGCAAGTGTGAGGTATATTTCCAGTGTAAAGATAATGAGTTCCGAGACACATTCGACTGTCCCAGTGGACGAGTATTTGATCCATACTCATCCTTATGTAAATACCCAAGTTTGGTGAAAGGAAAGTGTGGCAGTAGAGGTGGCTAAATACGGCCCTTGTTAGTTATTTAAAGGCCTTCTCAAAACGTCTTGGTAATTAACAAACGTAAATATGACCAATGAGACCAAGTGCCTCTGACAACTGCCCAGATTCTTCCTTAAATAAATACCGTGTCTAGTCTACCAACAGATTTGCAATGTTTTGCGATTTGACTTTTCTAGGTTCCATGTTTTATAGCAATCAGAACACTGTTTTAGCCGACAAAACGATGTTCTAATGTGAATATGGATTGCAGGTTATTTGATGTTATACAGCGAGTCATTTTTTTAAGTGTACCATTCTAACAAAATGTGCGGGTTCCTTAGACGATGATGATTTCAATTTTGGTTCACATGTGTCCGTTGTCTTGCCACCTTATACCGCATTTTGTATTTATGCTGTGAAGTTATTAAATGGATTCGAATAAAAACAAGTTCCTTGGGTTTTCTTGTGATTTTTATTATTCTTTGTTATTCGCATTAAAAAAAAATTATTTTATACAGTACTTTTATGCTGGATATCGATTTAATTAATACACCTCACTTTGTGTAAATAAGAACTTAGAAAAGAGCTCTACAAACGCCGAATGTAACGTATTAAACTGCATTACAACATAACCAGTAAATGATGAGAATTTTACATTGAACAGAAAATGTAGTTGTGAACCTAATACACAAGGAATTGGGCCCGAAGACAAATCATGCTTAATGATTATAAGTCAGCATTACATTGGAAAGCGACTGCCAACGATGGCGTACAATTTGAACATCTATCAGACGACGTCACGATTGACTTACACTGATCTTGGAATCAATGACGTAACTATGTTAAAAGCCAGTATGTGGTAAAAGACTAGTCTTTTATTCTGCTAGCGAATTATATGGGTTTTGAGCGACCTGGTCCATAACAGATGCCTGTTCACGTCGATGGGAGAATCAACACAGACACTGCCCACGCTAAACTGCGGACTGCGAGTATGACCAGACAAGAGTGTGTTCTCTACTACAATCTTTGGTCGACCCTGTATCTCATACCAACCTATGCAACCATAGTTGCACCTTTTGTAGCATAAATATGCCGGTTCGACCCATGTTTTGAATCCCGATGAAGGGGAGCCTCCATTTTTTCTCTACACAAAAAGTGCCTTTAATGGAACCCTTTAAGGTTCTTCAGTCATGGCTCTGGTGGAACCCATCGTGGTTCTGTATGGTACCTCACAGCAGCTGTTCCATGTATTTCTCCTTTTCTTATAACATCCAAGAACCGTTTTTGTCGTAACGGGTCCAAACAGATGGTTTCGTCTTTTCTAAAGAATCATTTGTGCCGTTATGGTTCAATACAGATGGTTCCTTCTTTTCTAAATAACACTCAAAAAAACAATTTTTCTAGGAGTGTATAATGGATTAATTAAAACTTAATTCTGACGCAAATAAAGGGCCTTATAGGTAACAGTACGATCTTAGAAAAATATGGCTCTAATGGAACCCTTAAATTTCTTTCAGTCATGACTTTGTTGGAACCCTTCGTGGTTCTATATCGAACCCTCACAGCATCTGTTAGAAGTATTCATCCCTTTCTTATGTCAAACAACCGCTTTTGTCGCAATAGTTTCATTTTTTAAAAAGAATCTTATGTACTTTTAGGGTTCCATACAATTGGTTCTTTTTCTAAATAACTCTCAAAGAAACCATTATTTCTAAGAGTGTTTCATAACAATACATAAGTTGCGATATATTATCGTCGAAATATTCGTTTGATACTGATGCCAATAACACACTCGTCAAACAAAACAACAAAAAAACAACAAAAAAACACAAAAAAAACCCTCCACTATAACTATACTGATGCGCGTTCAAATCGATTTATATATTCATTTACCTAGATCAGTTTCCGCTAATATCAGCAGGGACTAAAGTTTTCAAAGTAAACATAAGGCTCTTAACAAATCCCAGATGATAAAAATTCTATCATAAAATGTAGCCTTAATCAGCGACCTAGGATGCTTATAGGCGCTTAAAGGTTATTGACTTACTGTCCATTATCGGTTCCATTTTAATTGTCCAATCATATTTGTTGTACTGAACTTTCTAGCACATTTTATATACCATAGGAGACTTCGAATATCTGTAATTTTGCTCTCTACGCACTGATTGTAGAGTTAATTTTTTGGGGTCTATAACTTCCACTTTTTACCTATGTTTACTTAATACAAGGATGCTGAATTCATTGGATTGGGATATTGAACCAGTATTAAGCCAGTAAGTCTATTTAATTGAAGATTTAGGAGCAAATTCAACATACGAAGTAGGATTCCTATTATACGATTTGGGACATTCTAATACCGTAGCTAGACAAATCTCACCTCATTATAGAAATAACGGAATAAGAACTTATCCGGCAAATTTCCTCAAATCCTGTGCTGCTAAGTTTTCCTGCACTCTGGTTGGTCAGCCCATTTTGAACTATCCAATGATAGATCAGTGAAGTCTGTTGTACACAGGATTTGATGACTCAAGTGGGCCTTGTGATCCTCTTTAATGAATGATAACCAGAGTTACGATCAGATTATGAAAATGGAAATTAATGTATTGTATAACACACAAACAGTTTTAATTAGTTATAGAATATGGTTTTTGGGTGGTCTTCTCTTTTAACAGCAGTATTTAAGAGAGCATTCGCATGGTGAGTTCGCAAGCTTTTCCGTCGTATATTTGCCCTTAAACACTTTTATAGTGTTGCGGTACGAAGACTCGACTCGTTCACAGGTTCAAGTCCCCTTATCGACCCCAGGTATATATGAAGTCAAACTAGATTGCCCGGTTTTAGCGGGGGCAGGTTAATCAAGGTTTTTCCTAAGTTTTCCCATCGTATTTAAGTAAGGCAGAGTCGGAATCGGACAATCTGTCCTATTATAAGTCAAATATAAGTGAGTACGACGTTAAACAAACAAAGAAGTATTGTATGTGTTTTGCTAAAAAAAAAAAAAAAAAAAAAAATAAAAAAAATTACTGATGCAATTTGCAGTTCAAATGCTCAGGCTAATTAACCTGTCAACTCAAAGTTATACATTCTGGATGCTATTACACTTATATGACGACGTTGTTGTCCAAAAGATAAAATACATATTGATAAAACCTCAAACTTTTACGTTACCTAATCTTTTGAAGTAAAAATGTTTCTCAAGCGTTAAACAGAAATGGCTTGACTACGCTGGTCAGAAGACGTCCTCTTAATAACTGTTTAGCAGTTTGGGTGGTTTAGGTGATAGAGGTCGTTTGTTTTTCTGCTATACATGTATTAGGTTTTAACATTGTCTCTTAATGAGGTTTAACATGAAGTAGGCATGTCTAGCGATACCAAGCGGTCTATTCAAATCAATCCTCTGTGAGCATACACGGTATGTAGGTGTGTAAACAAGGCGTGGCTATTAAATAACTAGTTCACAGACTTGTTAAAATTGTTGAATAGCTCAACGTGATTTGAGTAAATAAACTACAGCAAACCGTATTTGTTTAGCAATGTCGCAACGCTTTACCTGCTACCCTGTATCTAAATGTCGTTAAAATGCCGTTGTGTTACCTTAAGAGGAAAATAAAATTTTCGGAGGGACTTATTATAAATATCACACTTAATGGAATAGTTTTAAAGCGTCAGATGGTTTAGAAAGCTTCGTGAAGAATGGTGAAATACATCGGCAGTGGGTGACCTCAATGTTTTGAATGTGTTCAAATGTGATTATCTAGACTTATATCCATGGCGAAATGCTCTCATACAAAATTGGGATTAAATTTATCAGCTTTGAAGATTATTTTAAGGAATCGTCCTTCACAAAAATATTTAAAATATATTTGAAAGAAAGGATTATCTTTTGTTAGTGGGGTTTTGAATACTGAAGTCGATGAAGAGGAAATAGTTTTGATCACAGTTGGCTGCGACCATCAATCTGAAGGACCATATTTTCTCAAGTCTGTCTTCATTTCAGTGGTGTAAAAAAGCTGGCATCCATATAACTGGCTGACACAATTTGTTCTCCCCTATTTTAAAAATCTCTAAGAATCTTTGATTTCCTTCTAAGATATTGATAGTATTTTTATTTGCAGTTACCGATGGGTTGTTTTTGCTACATCGATAATGAACACCCATGCGAGCAGTTGGTAAACGAAAAGTTACCAACTGTAGCACGCATACGTGTGTGTGACATACACCGATACCCATCAACGTACTGTCTGTGTTTGACACCCACCGATACCCATCAACGTACTGTCTGTGTGTGACATACACCAATATACACCATTGTACTGCCTTCCCTATGTGTGTGACATGTACCGATATCAAGCATCGTACTTTCTTTGTGTGACATACACCGATATGAATCAGTGTACTGTCTGTGTGTGACATACCCAGAATCGCATCATTGTACTGTCTGTGTGTGACATACCTCGAATCACATCATTGTACTGTCTGTGTGTGACATACCCCAATATCCATCATTGTACCTTCCGTGGGCGACATACATCGATATCCATCATTGTAATGTCTCTATGCGTGACGTACACCGATATCCAACATTGTACTGTATCTTTGAGTGATATACACCGATACCCATCATAGGACTGTCTCTGTGTTTGACATATACCGAAATCCATCGTTTTACTGTCTGTGCGTGACGTACACCGATATCGATCATTGTACTGCTTTCTCTATGTGTG
The DNA here is from genome assembly GCA_031763545.1 of Mopalia muscosa. NCBI lineage: Eukaryota > Metazoa > Mollusca > Polyplacophora > Chitonida > Mopaliidae > Mopalia > Mopalia muscosa. The sequence continues at coordinate 10,383 of JARFOD010098537.1, forward strand.
TGACACGCACCGATATCCATCATCATACTTTCTTTGAATGACATACACCTAAATCAATTATTGTACTGTCTGTGTGTGACATACCCCGATATCCATCATTGTACTTTCCGTGGGCGACATACACCGATATCCAGCATTGTAATGTCTCTTTGTGTGATATACACTGATGCCTATCATCGTACTGTCTCTGTATGTGACATACACCGATATCCACCATTGTACTGTCTCTATGTGTAAGATACACCGATACCAATCATCGTGCTGTCTCTGTGTGTGACATACACCAATATATCCATCATTATACTGTTTTTGTATGTGACATACACTGATATTCATCGTTGTACTGTTTGTGTGAGTGACAACACCGATATCCAGCATTGTACTGTCTCTGTATGTGAAAACACCGATATCCATCATTGTACTTTCTATTTGTGTTTATCTACACTGATATTTGTCGTTGTACTGTCTCTTAGGGTGATACAGACTGAAACCCATCATCGTACTGTCTCTGTGTGTGACATTCACCGATATCCATCATTGTACCGTTTCTGTATGTGACCTACACTTATATTCATCATTTAGTGTCTCTGTGTGTGACATACGCCGATATAGACCATTGTACTTTTTCCTTGTGTGATATACACCGATACCCCCCCCCCCCCATCGTACTGTCTGTGTGTGTGACATACAACGATATCCATCGTTGCACTGTCACTGTATGGGACATACACCGATATCCACCATTGTACTCTCCATGTGTGACATATACCGATATCCATTATTGTACTGTCTCTTTGTATAATGCACCTGTGTCCATCATTGTAGTCTCTGTGTGTGACATACACCCACATCCACCATTGTACTGCTTTTGTGTCACATACACATATGTGGTATACACCAACACTCAGCATCAAAGGGCCTACTTTCGTAGCACAGTGGTGGCTCACTTTAACATCCACGCCAAAATAAATATTGTAGTCGTTCTTTATTGTTACTGTACAAACTCGGTAATCCCACGCATTGCAAATTCTGAATAAGACTGTCAGCTCTTTTAAACATAATATTTTGTTAAACAGCTATATAGGATATATTCCTCTAAACTAGAAATATACCAGGTGCTTCAAGGCGGTTCTAGCTTCAGTCTGATGTAAACCGAATCTTAATAGCTCCCCGGTATTTTATGTCTGGACTGTATACTGTTACACCAAAACAAGGAGATATATTATACCTTTGGTTTTAATCAGATTGGACATACTTAGAACAACACTGGCATTAAGCCGCGTCTTATTATGTAGTTTGTATCCCATGGTCAACATTTGTTTACAGCTTTTTTGTTTACGTATGATTTTGGGATTGGCATGTTATATTTCTTCTAACTATAAATCTTTTTGTGCGTCTGTGTGTCATGTGTTACACCCAATTTACCAATACAAATTAGCGAGCCCTTACAGAAAAAGAGTAAACTAATCGTAAATAAGGCACTCAACGCCTAATAAACATAAAATAAAGTAAAAACTTAAAATTGCCGTGTAGGCATACAATCGTTCAAATAGTAGGCTACTGTTCTTCTCATTTGTTTCGAATGTAAGATGTTAAAGAAGAAGATATTTCATAGGCGTATCTTTTTGACCGCCTTGCCTCGGGAAGATGTTGTAGGAAGATGTGAGGGAAACCCAAATATGTGTAGAAACTAATCCAGTAATATAATTTAAAAGGTCAGAACTATCGACATTGTTCAAGGGCGTTTTGCATGTTAATTGAAACATTCTACCGCATGGATTGTTAATTGGAATATTCTTAAAAACAAAATTAAAAGGAATAAACGATTCATTAAGTGTTAAATCCAACATTTAAAGAGGCAGAAATTTATTTATTGGCACCGAACACGAGATATTTTATTAGAATAATGCCTCCCCAATCAAAAGCTCACAACGTTTAGAAGTAGGGTTGAAGTTGGTACGTCGTCTGTTTCCGGACTCATCGTTGACGTAATAACAGGCGCCTTTCATTTCCAAAGACTCATTGTTGCAGACAATATATTCAGGAGAACCCACTTTTCCTGGCCAGGGATTGGCACCATCTGGTAATCCCTTGCATGATGGCATCATCATGGCACAAGGCATAGCATTACCTGAAAGGCACTGGTTCTGGATGTAATCACCTGTTAAACACCAAACGTATATTAAATACTTTGTTAATGGAATTCTTTTTCTGCTTGCCAGTTTCAATCATACTTCATCTAGATCTTGCAAATTAAATGAACGTAAACACAAGGAATATTATGTGTGTCCATATTACAGAAAAAACGAACAATTTACATATTAATAAACACCAATACATAGTAAGGACAACCATGTGTATTTTAATAGGACACTATAAAAATTCCTAGATGTTCCAAGATCAAATACTTAATCTGTCTCAGCTTTTTGTTGGGACAATATATGTTTTTTGATCTCTGTCGGGCAGGTCAAATGCCAACTTTTTTTCCCCCAAAACCCCGAATGGAAGCTATGGAAGCTACTGGTATGTAATTATAAAAGTAATAAATGTTTATACTAACACTCTGTTTCGGGTTTATGTCGTCCAGAGCCACAGTTGGCTACACTTTCATGGAGGCAAGTCTTGGATGTCAGATCAAAGAGAAAAGGATAAGAACACTCTTTGAGGTATCTTCTCTTAACAATCCCCGTGACTGTTGATGGGTCACTACAGTTGAAATATTGAGCACATTTGGTGGGGTGAGGGAACACTCCTGTCTCGCCAAGTTCGCATGTCTTACGGAATTGAGCAGATTGGAAGCGTCTTGCTCGACGGAATGCTGCCGCTGGAGGTTTGTTACCTTTAATGATGGACAAGAGGAATCAAAATGTTAAGAACATATGTCATTCAGTATACATTTACGCGTAGGTAAGAATAAGTAGCTTTTTGAATGGCCGCATAATTTAACCTTCAACGACATTCTTCGATACTTTGCCAATTTGCTCTACGGTTAAGTAGTGCACGTGTCACCACCAAAGCGAATTACATTTTCAGGATGCATCAACAAATTATTATGACTTTATACGGTCTTGCTGGACCACTAGCTTGATTTTGGGGATAATTATTATTTTTTTGAGAAGCCCGTTATGGAACTACAGTGCGAATAATTCTGCACGTATATATCTTTATACAAACCTGAATACTCAGGATAACAAAGGATAAATATGCAGACTGCAAAACTAACTTAAATAGGCTCCAATTACTGTACTGCTAACTGTATTTTCCCTTACATGTTTTGATTTTCTCTCTACGTAACAATGCCGTTACGGGAGTAAAGTAACGGAATTAAATGAAAGCCATTCTCGCTAAACATACTCTTTTGTAAAATTTTCAATAAACTGTTTATTTGTTCTATGTAGCCAGTAATATTCTCCAAGACCCTATCAAATCAAGAAGAACACCTGTTATTCGGTATAAATTTATGATTATGTATGAATAAGTTGTTTTTTGAATGGCAGCATAATTTAACCTTCAACGTGTTTCTTGGAGAACAGTGACAATTTCTCGTATGCTTAAGAAGTGCACAAATCGTCACTGAACAAATAAACATTTTCAGGATATATTAAAACATTATTTTGACTTAATTAGGACTTTCTGGACTGCTGGGTTGATTTTGGGGATAAATATTTTGCTAAGCCCATTGTGAAACAAACTACTCAGGATTAGGGTACAAGTAATAATTTTGAAACTTGAATTGAAGTAGACAAGAAAAATGCAATACCCCATTAGTGCTTTATATATCAGAATGTAGTTACTATAACGTTAAATACATTAGCTTATTTAGTCAAATAAACCTTGAACTAAGAAGGAATACCTACGTTATTGACACTGTTGATTTGAGTGATTCCAGAGGACTTAATTGTCTCACCAAATTAGTTTAATAGTAAATCTTAACGAAAATATAAAATATATATTTCGCTTGAACCATTTTCGCGAAAAAAGCAAGCTGTAATTATTAGGATGCTGTACACAGCGGGAGTGGGTAAGGGGGGGGGGGGGGGGGGGGGG
>JARFOD010098548.1:0-16803 GCA_031763545.1 Mopalia muscosa
GAATGTCACACAGGAACATCAACGCTACCCAACCGCTTTAACACGGGCTGGCGAGAATGTCACACAGAAACATCAACGCTACCCAACCGCTTTAACACGGGCTGGCGCGAATGTCACACACGAACATCTACGCGACCCAACCGCTTTAACACGGGCTGGCGCGAATGTCACGCAGGAACATTAACGCGACCAACAGATTTAACACAGGGTGGCGCGAATGTCACACAGGAACATCAACGCTACCCAACCGCTTTAACACGGGAAGGCGCGAATGTCACACAGAAACATCGACGCGGCCCAACCTTTTTAACACGGGGAGGCGCGAATGTCACGCAGGACCATAAACGCGACCAAACAGCCTTAACACGGGCTGGCGCGAATGTCACACAGGAACATCAACGCTACCCAACCGCTTTAACACGGGGAGGCGCGAATGTCACACAGGAACAACAACACTACCAAACCGCTTTAACACGGGCTAGCGCGAATGTCACACAGGAACATCAACGCTACCCAACCGCTTTAACACGGGCTGGCGAGAATGTCACACAGAAACATCAACACTACCAAACCGCTTTAACACGGGCTGGCGCGAATGTCACACAGGAACATCAACGCTACCCAACCGCTTTAACACGGGGAACCGCGAATGTCACACAGAAACATCAACGCAACACTACCTTTTTAACACGGGGAGGCGTGAATGTCACGCATGAACATTAACGCGACCAAACAGCTTTAACAGGGGCTGGCGCGAATGTCACACAGGAACATCAACGCTACCCAACCGCTTTAACACAGGGAGGCTCAAATGTCACACAGAAACATCAACACGACCCAACCCTTTTACCAAGGGGAGGTGCGCATGTCACACAGGAATATTAACACGACCACACAGCTTCAACACGGGCAGGTGTGAATGTCACACAGAAACATCAACACGATCCAACCGCTTTAACACGGGGAGGCGCGAACACGTAAACATCAACGCGACAACCGCTTTAACACGGGGAGGCGCGAATGTCACACAGGAAATAGACTTCATTCACTTCCTCGAAGAGCTGGACGCTGATTGATTCCACTGAGAATGGTGTTCCACAGTCAATATGAGATGCAAGATCAAGAAATACAAGATACAAGAAATTTTATTTTACAGCGAATATTGTTTACAATTATCAAAGGCACTGAAGTGGTTTTATTTCCACAAACAGTATAACAAACAAGAACTTGGAAAACAATTCAATAAACTGACCATAGACTAAATAAGTGCAGAAATAAGACAAGATTTAGGAAAATAGATAAAATATTAAAAGTGTTTAAAATCACCGAACACGTTGCAGTGGTGAAAGATGAAGACGATATACGACAAGCACATACAGACACATCTATACCCCATAAGTACCATTGGAACAGGAGATAAAATGGCGACAAGCGATTAAAAGATGAGAAAAGTACATTTATGATACTAGGTTATATATTAGTTACATTTTATATCTGCTTAAAAGTATTGATAAAACAGATTTACTGGAAATCCAATCACATTAAAGCTATTAATCTACAGACATCTTGACAGAAGGTAATGGCCACCAATATGGTGTATAAAATATTGTTAAAAATGTAGCTATCAAGATATTTATTTATTTATTTTTTTATTTATAACTTTATTACAGACACTCAGTCCATATACATGTTAAACAGTCTATAAATTTTATTTAGCATGGGTATTGAATAAATCAGCCTATAAATAAGTATTTCAGAGATGCAGGGATTAACGAATGAATATGTCTGTTAAAGAGAATGAGTAACAACCTGTCTGATATAGAGGGAAGTTTCGCCTTCACCAGTATGTCCTTTAGATTTTTGTTTCTCTTGTATGCTATAATGGGGGTTTATGAGAGAGGACAAGACATTTTAGGTACAAGATTTTGATATTCCTGTAAAAGAAGATTAGCAAACTGGGTACTTGGCTGGACACAATGGAAAATGAATGGAATTATATTTTTTTAGATCTTTACCTTGTTCCCAATTGAAACCCCGTGGATACAAGGTTTGAATAGTTATATATGAGGAGAGAATATATATTAATAAATGAAGAAAGAATAATTTGCTTGCCTCCACCGGGATTCGAACCCGGGACCTTTGGGTTACAGGCCCAACACTCTACCGACTGAGCTACAGAGGCTTACTGCAAAGCCAGTCCCGAATTCTTACCCAGTGAAGGCGGCGATCTTCTCTCTTCATAAAGCACGGACACATATACAGAAACTTATTGTAGAGACTAGAGAAAGCATATTTTGCTTGCCTTCATGATGATTTGCACAAAGGGTATCAGGCTACCGGGGCCAGTGCTATCACTGACTGAGCTACAGAGGCTTACTGACTGGGCTACAGAGGCTTACTGGCTGCATAACGACCATAAAAATATAATACCTATATATACATAAAACCATTACACATGTTAAATTTTATACTATAATGATAAACCTTGAATTGGTTTGTGGATTTCTTAAATTAATACATGTGTATCGAGACATGCATTTCTTTGGTCATCACACTTTCAAAATACATACATTACTGTTTGATTATTGAGCTTACTTTGAAGTTGCTAAATATATTTATTCTTAAGTCTAAGCTTTCTTGCCATTTAGAAAGGATGGACACTTTTCTGTAGCAGCTGTTGGGGTATTTTTATAACAGGAAATGATGAAGCACTTAACATGAGGGATGAGCAGAAGGTAAAATTCTTTGAGTTATTAAAAAAAGCTGACCTTACAGTCATGGTAGGTAAATGGAATGATACCAATTCTAGATACATATACCAACTCACATTCTCACAACCATATAACAACCATGAACCATACAATTGTAATTATTTAAAAAAGATTATTCCATAAATTGGTAAAAATCTGATCAATTAAATGTTTTTGACTTCCTGGAGGATTTGATAATGGCTTTGATTCTAATTTTACCTAAGACGATGTAAAGAAAGGGAGAACTGAGGTAGAATGTGAAACATCTACTGATGAATAACTATTAGAGTGCCACATGGAAATCCCATGATGTAAATAGCTTGAAAAAACAAAGTAATATAAATATATACCAATTCTAGCATTACTTTAGTACATATGTGTTACATTAATTTCACACCAATTTAACAATTGGGAGCTATTATCAATTGGATTATAAAAACAAATCTACACATAAATTAGCTCCCACATATTTCATGATCAAATTGAGATCTGGCATAATGCAAGAGCAAACAGCATCCGCTGATCTCCAGCACTGTGGCAGACCTGCTTACCGTTATCATACTCTAATCTTCTTCTTCTTTTTGTTGTATTTTATAGCAATTCTGTTTATTTTTTTGTTACTGTAGATAAAGAATAAAACTTTTCTTTACGTGTGTATTTTAAATCACAAACTGATGTATTCCACCTAAATTATGTGTACTAAACACACCAGAATACACTGAGTAGACCATCAAAAATGGTTGGCTGTTCATTACTAAGAAATGTGAATAACTTCTATGATTGGCCGTTTCAGTAATGGAAGTAATGATGATGACTGGAACCTAGAGATTTGTCAGTTCTACCTGGGATGAGTATGTACAGGGATTAGAAATTCTGCTACCCTTTGAATCATTGAACAGTGAATGTGTAACTAATTTAGCTCGGTTGAGTCGGTTCAAATGACACATTGGGCATGTTGGTCAAACTGTTGAAGTCAGCCCAGCATGGCAAGTGCAGTGAAGGGAGTGTCAGTTTGGACCAAGCTAGCCGAGTAACACATTCGAAGGGTAGCAGTGTTTCTAATCCCTGTACATACTCATCCCAGGTTCTACATACATGTATAAACAACAAATCAATATCCAAGAGCTACATATAATTCTTCTGAATGCAGCAAGTACAACTTTCAGATGATAAAAAACAATTACAGACATCCTCAAGTACTTAGAATGTTCAAATTATAAAGAATGAAATATATGTGTAACTAATTTAGCTTGGTTCAAATGACACATTGGGCATGTTGGTTAAACTTGAAGTCAGCCCAGCATGGCAAGTGCAGTGAAGGGAGTGTCAGTTTGGACAAAGCTAGCCAAGTAACACATTCAAGGTTTGATAATTCGAAGGGTAGCAGTGTTCCTAATCCCTGTACATACTCATCCCAGGTTCTACATACATGTATAAACAACAAATCAATATCCAAGAGCTACATGTAATTCTTCTGATTGCAGCAAGTACAACTTTCAGATGATAAAAAACAATTACAGACATCCTCAAGTACTTGAAATGTTCAAATTATAAACAGTGAAATATATATGTTGATAAATATGAGACAGTCACATGAATGAGAGAGAAATCATGCAGACAATTGTGGGTTGTGTATAGCATGGCAGACAAACATCGATACAACAAAGGTTGAAACAGGACAAAAAGTGAACACTATATACATGTATGTATACATATACACATTGATAACAATTTCCATGAATGAACAGAAGATTATCTATTATTGTTTTCAAGTTAATTTATGCCAGTTTAAATTTTCAGATTTTTTTATTTGGGTTGGAATGATGGAAAAGCACAAAATTAGTGCAAACAGGGAGGAGTATTAATAGCAGGTTTTGCATATATACCGGCACCCCCTGGAAAATCATGCGACCATGCGATCTGCACTCGCATGAAATCCCATGTTGAAATATCATTTTTTTTTAAATATGTTTTACTAAAAAATTTTTTAGAAAACCCACTCCAAGTTAAATTTTTTGCATAAAAGTTAAACCTATAGTACATGATGTTTAAGATTTTTTCAAACTGAATTCACCGTTTTTGGAATCTGGTTAAAAAAATTTTAACCTGAAAATGACTTAACTCATTCGCGAGAAATATTTTAGGGGTGTATACTGGTACAATGCCAACAAAATTGTCAATATTTATAAGGATATATAGTGGTTTAAGAATATAAATGTTGTTTAAAAGAGTGTGATAAATGAAGGAAAGTAAAAGACAGTGACGAGTGCATGGGGGCTGCCAGATTCCTTTATGAGCCTGTGATGTTGGGTAAGGATGGTGAACACATGAAGGCATGTACACTATAAACAGGGTTTGGGGTGACTATATAACTAGTAACATGCCATGAACACAGAGTTTACCGTTACCTCTATCTGAGGTGGCTCTACTACTGGCAGGAGATGAAGGCAGAAAACTAATACTGGACTGATACTTTGGAGAGCTCTGGGGTGAATCTGGAACTGTGGGTCAACAATAAAACACATCATTAACGTGTCAAATACTTCTTAAGCTGATAGTTTGGTATGGTGACATCAGATTACATCAGGAACGTAACTCATTCTTATCCTGGCTACATTCAAACCTTCCCAGTAATAGTTCAAGTATTTCATGAGACTGCCTAATGTTATGTATTCTGCCAAACATAAAATTACTACACTGGTGTAACAACTAGGAATTTCAAGCAAAATAGTTTGCTTGGGGGCTTACTTAGGTTATTCCACTCATATGACACAGTGCCAGCCCAATGGGTGAAGGAAAGTCAACTAACCACCCACAATGCAATTGCAACAGACTGACAAGACATGACAGTCACAAGACGTAATACCAACATCACAAAAAGATCAACTCTGGATTTCCTTTAGCTATTAGATCACCAGGGCAACAAGATACAAAGCAACAAGGAAAATTACTTACACTTCAAGTAAATCTTATAAATTAAAACAGATTTCTTGAGTCATTTCTTATACTTTTCGTAGCTGCAGTTAATTATACAAATATAATTTCTTATACAAGAGGTACTTGAAGTAACTTAAACCAAATACTTTCAGTCATAAACAATTTATCTAACATAATATAGAAAGAAAGAACAATATCTAAGAAAATTTACCAGCCATTTTCTTATACAAATTCCCTGCATGGTATTCATCACCTTACAGCTCTGTACATAATCTAAGATTACATCACAAATATTTGTCAGTGTACAAATAAAACCTAGATGTAAACCAGACGCAAATCTGGTTCAAGAACCTCCGAAATAGTTATGTTGCCAAACAAAAGGACTATGTGAGGTCAAATAAGTTTTTATTCTTTGTCCCAGGAGGCTGGGATGAATTTAAAATATTTTGTATTTAATCATCTTGGTAAATTACTCCAGACACCCATTTGACTGTAATATGACATATTGCTTTTACTTAATCACAAATTACGCATGTTAAACCTTTGTGAAAGCATTTACTTTCAACTAAAAAGTCAAACTACACATTTAACACAACCAAAACATTATCATAAGATGTGTTGTTTTGGTGGGACAATAATGTTCAAGATATTGTATCTTAATGAAAACAGTATTTCTTTAAAGTGCAAAGGTACCAAGGAAAAGTTTTCCAAAAGAAACCAACATCCGTGGTAAAAAAACATCAGCAAAAAGATGCCAGAACAAATAGAATCATTGGAATGCACCAAGGCTTTAATCAAAGACTTCTTTTTTCCAAGTACCTTAACCTATTCATAGCCCTAAGGTTCCATGTAGAGAGGCAGGGAGTTTGATGTGTGTTACCAGGTACTCCACTCTCCTACAGAGCAACCAAGCCTTACTGTAGAGATGCTGATGAAAAAGCTAATTTTAACTGACTCACAAGACAGTCACTTTTTCCATACGTGTGTGTGATGCACATGGTACATGTAGCTACATGTAAACCTTTCCACAATAAGAACCTAACGTGCTAAGAATATAAACTCAAAACGAATAAACTCTAACTATACATGTAGAATTTGGTTGGAATATCTCATTATAAATTCAAAAGTTATAAATTTACAGAAATTAATCAACAGTGACAAATTTCATTTTTCAAAAACCTACAGTAAGTGCCGGTTTTTGTCTGATATTCTATATATTTTTAATGCAGAGAAAGAACTTTTTGTTTGCTGCCATGGGATTCAAACGCAAGTCTCTGGCCAAAATGGCCAGTGTGGTAACCAAATGAGAGATATAGGCTGAGGGTATACCAACCAAGATTTTTAATCAAGGTATGAAAGACTGTAAACATTTTTCTCTACCAGAAGCATCCACACAGGTACAATGTGCTAACATTTTATATATTTTGTATAAATGAAGAGAGAAACATTTGCCTGCCTCCACAGGGATTTGAACACAGGATTTTTGAGTTACAGACCCAACACTCCACAAGTTAGTTATAAATCCATACTTATTTGTTTTAATGCTTGCTTTTATATTTGTGAAAGTCATTTATAAGACATATTTTTAATAATATTTGACTTAAACATCCATCCATTGTTTCAATGTTTAAGATGCATGTAGAACGCTTCTAGAAACCAGACTTTGTTACAAAGAAACACAGCCTGTTAACAATAACAACCAAAGGCCAGGGATCAGGACTAAGGTCATAGTTTGACATAGACCTATGTTCACATACTGTGTAAATAACAGACAAAGGGAGTTTCTAGAAAAATAGTAAGGGATTTGTATCCCTCTTAGACTTAGATTTTATTCAAATTACCCTATAACTTTTTAGAAGTTTGGACACTCTAATTTTGGGACAGTCCACAGCAACAACACTCAAGGTAAGACATCCTGTGGTAAATGCCTTTTTCTCTGTCCCTTTTTATAAGGTATAAGATTTAATTTGGTTATATGCTATATGGGCCCTCTAATCTTATCCAGACCTAAAAACTTACATACAGGTGGGAATCTTACCTTTTCTAGAGTTGACAGTTATTGTCATACTAGTTTGAGAATCCTGAGATGGTGATGTGTAGTCCCTGGACCGTGAGCCGTAGGAGACTGGGTTAAAAGACCTATAGGATGTATCACTGTCACCTACAACATAAACATTCATTCATTGATTGATTAATTTGTGGACTGGCATCTTATGCCATGCTCAAGGAAGTTTACCTTATATGACAGCCATAAATACTGACAACAAAACAGTGAGCAAAATAGCACTTGGCTGATATAAGGTGCAGCAAAACAAGATGTGCATATAATGTATTGGTTGACTTATATTGGCCCCGCTTAGCTTGAAGAGCCTTGGTGCAAGAGTAATATACTTCCAAGCAGCTTGCAATAAATTAAAAGAATTAGCGATAACTGTTGTTCTTTTGATATAGTTCTCTTCTGTAATGGCGTTTCCTTACAGCACAGTGATTCTGTTCAGCAACCACTGTCTCAATCGATTACTGTTACCAGCACCCAGTCAGTCACATAATCACATTCACCTGACACTTGACCTACCAGTTACAACAACTACATGTACATGGGGGGTCTATAACACAACCTTCAAAAAAACATTATAACATGAGCAAAATTGATGGAAGTATCAGAACTATGGTACACTCAAATTACCAAAACATCTTTCCTATAATGACCACAATGAAGATCCACACATATCTTCACACTGATGTTTCTCCATTGAGTCCTAGACAAACCTGTAACTATGGCTTTAGCCAAGTGAACCGCAGTACCCTTAAAGTAAGACTAAACAAAATCCACTTGATACAAGTGGTCGCTAAACTAAGTTCTAGAGTATATTTCTGGGCTTGATGTTCTAATAGAACACATATACTTACAATTTAGAGAGATATAAAGTATGAAATGCCAGCGTTAGTGTAGAGATCAGCCCTGGATTACCATTTCTAAGCCATTCTAGAGACTGATGTATACTTTTGAGGGCAGCATGTGTCAGGCCATGTGGTTATTGAGTCAAGCAGATAGAAGAGCTAACGATTTAACGATGAGAGGGGAGTGTCGGGGATTCTCCATTTAGCTACTCTAGCCAGTATTTATTGTACACAGGTAATACAGATTATTACAGGGAATTCAGTCGCTATCGCGGAAAGTAAGATTTCCTTGTCCACCATATGCCAATAATCATCACAAAACCACTCCATAGCATCTAAACTTACTGATACAACACTTGATTTTATATTGAAATTAGATTATTTTTACAGAAAACATATATTTCACATGAGATCCGAAAACATAAATGTCACTAACAATCGAGCAATCTGATATTTCATCAAACCAGAAACAAAAACAAACTACTAAATCTTAATTGTCATTTATTAAAAAAACGCAAAGATCACCTGACACAAACAATTTAAACAATGATTATTTGATTGAACTTTGACGCTCTACTTAAGGTTATTTGTACAGCTTATTTTCAAAATAACTGATTAAAGCATTTCCCCATATTTAAATCTTGGATGAAGATGTAAGATTCCTGTATATTCACAAAAATAAACTTGGATGAAGCCTAGACATTGTACAAGTGGATGATAGGTTTAAGGCAGTACTTTAATAAGGTTATTTCCCTCATAAGATGACATGCTAGCCCAAATTGGACAATGGTCAAAGAAAACCAGCCTTGATGTCACTGACAAAAAAACAATTAAAAGACAGGCCAATCAAAACATTTCTACCTTATATAAAACCCTGGATGATGCCTGCCTAGGCCATCCTTAAAAATATGTGTGTTTCAGGTAATGAACCCATGAAAAATCTGGGTAGGTAGGTAGGAAGGCAATTTTTTTTTATTTATCCATTCTTTTGATTGTTGTGTTAACACCCAAATCGACAATATGTCAACCTTGTGAAGGCAGTGTGTCATTTGTTCCCCACATCATTATGCCAGCGAAATCAAGCATGACACAATGTGAGAAAAGTTTGTCCTGTTCTGTTCACCTTTGAAGACGTTTGCAAAAGACAATAAAAGTTGCCTTCAAAAAATAAATCAGCCATTTGATAGGAGTTGTTTAGGCAAGGTTTGGGTTGTAAACAAAAAAAATTATCTTATAATATAAAAAAAAAATAATAATAATAATTAAAAAATCGACCCAATATTTTCAGTTTTTGAAGGGTTGGTAGGGTTACGTGAAACACAGATAATTTAAAGGATGGCCTTATAACACAAAAACACTCTTGGATGAAGAATATATACATTGAACATGTTCGTGTAGATGATATTGGGTGTGTGCCAATGTTCTTGTACAATATATGCATTGATCATGTCCATGAAGTACAGGGAGCACTAGAACAAGAGAGAGAGAGCGAGAGAATATTTATAAGAGTTTTATGTTGATAGTTAGGAGAGTAGATTTCCCCTGTGATCTTTGAATAAACAACAGAGGTGTGATTCTTGAGGTAACTTGCTACCTCCAAATGTCAGACTGGCCCCACTCAGATAACACAGTAATCACTACCAGAAATATAACAACTAATTGATAGACATGAAGTAAAGACTAGTCCCCATGAGAGCTTTGTTATGTTCAATATACATGTAGACTTCCAGGTACAGTATCAAATCCCAGACACTGCATTAGTGATGAATCTTTTACTAAACTACTGGGAACTGTGAATAATATGTATATGCAACATCGCTCAATGTATCAAATATTTACATGTACATGTACCTATCATTAACATTGATTGATTGATTGATTGGTTAGTTGATTATAGATTTTTGATTGATTGATGGATTGATTGAGCGTTCTGAATGGTTGATTGTTTTTTTGTTGTGGTGAAATAATCCTCTCCTAGTGCTGAGTCAGAAAGCATTGATAAGCTCTCGGACAGTAAGCACAAGCCTGTAACCACATAAACCACATTTAAGCTTTAATAACTCAAGAAATTATTTGATAGTTTGTTTGTTTGATTGAGTGATTCGGGTTAAACGTCATACTCAAGGGTACATGTATTTTACAAACACTGTATATGACAGCAGATGGTCCATTTCATACTGTTCCTTGCTCACAATGTTAATACAATGGAAAACTGAGAGGATACCTTCTGACGAAAAAAAAAAAAATGTGATTGCTGAAGCCACATCTTGAGACTCACTCATATTCATTTACCTGATGGTTGACCTGTCATGCGTGGTCAGTACGTAGATTGTTTGTTTGTTTGATTGGTGTTTAATGTCATACTCAAGGGTATTTCACTTAAATGATGACGGATTGTCCACTTCACACTGCCTTATTAAAACCGGGAGGAAACCTCGTAAAAAAACACCTCGATGGAGCCACAACATGTGACTCGCTTATATACCTGATGGTCAAAAGGCGGACTCAATCCCGTGAATGGTAAATCGAAGCATGTTCAGTTCAGGAAGCGCACTCGCTACCACTGAGCCACGGCCGCGGGCCAGTACGTATAAGTAGGATTAGTATAAGCAGACACGCTAAACAAAAAGCTGTTGCTGCGGGCCCGGTATTATTTGAAAATGGATATTGAAGGCAATCATCTCACTCTCAGCACAAAGACATTCTACATGCAAATAAAATGTTTCCTACATGTAAATAAATGTTTCATACCTGTATAAAGCTGGTCATCTGACACAGATGAAATGTTCTGAGCTTCTCCATTTACTTCACCATTTAGAGACTTTGGTCTGAACACATACAAAAAATGAACAAATGAACATGTAGGTAGGCAGGGGAGTTTTTATAAAGTTTTTCTGCGTTCTTATCCCAAATTAAATCAGACCATAATCAGGGTTCTCTATCCCCTTTTGTCTTGATTTTAACACAAATATCATGTAAATAGTTACACATCGACATTAATTTGGGCTTAAACTGTATTATTTTGGAAGCCCATACGTTTTTCGGAACTAAATTGACTTTGGAAACTCCTCTGGCTAGTACATGTTGATTGGTTGGTAGATTGATTGATTGACCGACCTACCCTGAATGAAATTTAGTGACAATTTTCTGACCATTATGTGTATTTTTTTTTTTAAACATCTTTTCGTGTATTTACAGACCTTTATAAGTATTTGCAGATCTTTATTTGTATTTTATTCTTTTATAAATTCTTTAGGGATTATTTTCTTTGGCTTTTCCTGTTATTTTTGCGTTTAATGCATTCAGAATTGACAGTTTTATCATCTACTATGTATATAGTATTTCACACGTTTGGCATATTTGTGTATTCATCATACCTAAATTATGTGCACAAAATTTTAAAACATACACAAGGTAGGCAGGTCTGCCTGTATAGAAACATCAGGCAGTACATTAGTGAGAAACATCGCGAGAAACTACACGTATGGATTTTTATAAGGTGCTAAAAACAAATTGATTTCATTCTCTGACTGCAAATGATTAAGCTAATCCATTGTTAAATGTCACAGCACAGGCCTGCATATGCACGGTCACTGGCTTTTAAGTGTTTGATATTAAATCAGTAAAATATGTTATTGAGAAAATAATAGTTTTTTTTATATCTTACATGTATTTATAAAGTTGAGACTCATTTAGTGTCGAGGAATAAACAATAAAGCAAGAAATAAACATTTACTAAATATATGGATTTGTCCCTATCACATATAGTATAGTACAGATTGGGACAAATCCATAGATTAGTAAATGTTTTATTTCTTGCCGTATTGTTTATTTCTCGACTCTAAATGAGAAAAAAGAACTATTATTTTTTCAATAACATATTCTATTTACTATCAAACACTTACAAGCCAGTCCACTGTGTGCATATGGTATATTGCTAGTGAAACAGATGAAAGAAACCATCCCAGACATTACTGGCTGCAAATAGTGACAAAATATATTACTTACATGTACAAGACATGATAAATTCAAATAAACAGAAAGCAAATGGAAGCAGCAAAATTTGTCACGTCGTCGGTGATTTAGCTATTCAATACAGCATTTGTCAGATTTGTCTATTACCATTACATGCATTTTGTGATACATCAAAGCAGCATAGGATTTCTGCATTTATTTTAATAGCGTATAAGTGTATTCAACATAAATTTTGTGAATCCATGATCACATAGGCAGGTCTGCATAGACTACCGGCAGTGCCCATAAAATAAACAGTGGAATAGAAAGATAAATTACCAACAATGTAAACCCTATCCTATTATCATTTTGTCACTCTATACAATATACTGACAGCTGAATGGCAAATAGGCAACAAAATGCATGTATACTTTCATGTGTATTTATTTATAATAATGGTAATTTAGAGAAATTATACTAATGTATACATTTAAACATACACTGTACATGTAGACTTAAAGTAAAGTGAAAATAATATCACTGAACCATGTCTGGTATGACTATCATGATAACAGCCAACATAATGATGTTCATAATTTGTAAGCTTACGCATATAAAAAATCTAAAATATCAGAAATAAATGCAAAGTAAATTTCAAGAATTTTTTCAGGTTATTATGATCCCTATAAGAAGTTTTATGTCCCTTTGGTATTGATTTATTTATTTGGAGAAAAAAAAAATAGTAAAACCTGCCAATTGAACTATTTGGGTGTATAATCGCCGTATTTTGGGTGGTTATCCGCATGTCTATAATTCCAGGATCCCTTGACTTTGGAAAATGTCTTCTTCTGTCTTGAAATATTACATGTACCGTATGTCAAATGAATATGTATGTACACATGCAAATTCATCTTTAAACAATTGGTGTTAAATATTGTACATGTAATCGAGAAGTGTTAAAAAAACTTAACTTATTTGATCATTTTGCAGTGCTAAGAGCTAATGAAAACATAGTCTGACCATCAGAACATGAGAGGGTGAGTGTGTAAGTGGAATGGGGGGGGGGGGGGGTACTTAACCCCCACCAGGGGCAAATACAGGTTTCTAATTTGGGTGCCGTGTGCGGGGGGTTTGGGGACCCCATCCAGTGAAGAAATTCTGTATTTTGCATGTCCATGGAGAGCAGATTTTGGAACATCTTCATGGAAGCAATTACCACAGCTGAGGTCTCAATCATGGAAAATAATTGAATAACCAACTGTATTTAGGGATTTCTCCACTTGAATTTGGGTATTTTTGAGAATGCTAATTTGGGCATATTGGGAGCCGTCTTAATTTGGGAACTAATAATCTGTATGAAAATTGCTCTGTATTTGCCCCTTGGGTACATGTATATGCTGTACCCTGTTTATAGGGGTAAAAACCTTAAGTACAACATTGATTAACTCCACCAATCAATCAGCGAAAAAAATAAATAAATCAAAACAGGCCTTTCTGTTTGGTTATTGCAATTCAAGAACACAGTTTTTAAATGCTTCAGAATATTTAACTAATTTAAAAGCAGGAAAGGACTTTCAAGGTATGGTGTTAGTTATAGATTATGCAACTTGAACATGTAATTTGAATTCCTTCAGCACAAGAAAGGGCACCAGACTTCTCACAATGTATCCGGCCAATTCATTTGTCTTAGCCCTAGGTCCCACCTATCTCAACCTGTGGAGGGGTTTGGAATTGATCCCCCGTGACAACCTGTGGAGGAGGCTGGTAATTGATCCCCTGTCCCGCCTATCTCACCTGTGGAGGTTGGTAATTGATCCACCATCCTGCCTATCTCAACTTGTTACGCGGTTGGTAATTGATCCCCCGTCCTGCCTATCTCAACCTGTGGAGGAGGTTGGTAATTGATCCCCCATATCTCAATCTGTGGAGGAGGTTGGTAATTGATCCCCCAACCTGCCTATCTCAACCTGTGGAGGTTGGTTATTGATCCCCTGTCCCGCTTATCTCAACATGTAGAGGAGGTTGGTAATTGATCCCCCATATCTCAACCTGTTGAGGTTGGTAATTGATCCCCAGTCCCGCTAATCTCAACCTGTGGAGGTTGGTAATTGATCCCCTGTGACAACCTGTGGATGAGGTTGGTAATTGATCCCCCGCCCCACTATCTCAACCTGTGGAGGTTGGTAACGGATTCCCTGTCCCGCCTATCTCAACCTGTAGACGAGGTTGGTAACTGATCCCCCGTCCCGCCTATCTCAACCTGTGGACGAGGTTGGTAATTGATCCCCTGTCCCACCTATCTCACCTGTGGAGGTTGGTAATTGATCCACCATCCTGCCTATCTCAACTTGTGGACGAGGTTGGTAACTGATCCCCCGTCCCGGGAAGAATCTCTAGTTAGCCTAGCAAGCTGAACACTTTATAAAATAATGTTTAATGGACCTGTAGATATGGAACCTGCAGGCCCGAGAGGCCGGTTAAATTGCTACAGGGCCCGCAACTCTTGGAACCTTCAGGCCTGGCTGGCCTTCTCTCAAAAAGTTAATTTCCAGCCGTATAGTGTTTGGAAAGAAAGTAGGGGTTCAATAATTGTGACTTGTATCCCCCCCAAAAAATTAGAGTAAAACACTTGGAAGCAGGACTGCCAAAGAGCTTGCCTACTCTGCCAATGACAGGAGTGCATTCCTTTCACATTAAATATGATTTAATATTTCTGCATGTAATTAGCTGAATTGATAGTTTCCCTCTCCCCCGGGCCCCATGTTGTGTGACACTGACAATTGCCCAAAATGTCAGGACAATAGGGCTATTCAATTTGGAGTTATGATCTTTAATGCAAATTTAATTGAAAAGCTTGTTAAAGTAATTAATATGCATATAAGGTGCTAAACAGATAATATCCCTCCCCTCTTATGTTGTGTGACATTAACATAAAATTTTAGGACAAACAGCAATTAAATTTGGAAATATGGTGTTTAACGCAAATTTAATTGAAAATCTCATTCAATTTATTAATATGCGAAAATTGATGAGTGCAGATAAGGAGCTATAAACTGAAAGCTTTAGGTATATCGACAATTTTTTTTTCACTGTGATTGATTGAAAAGATTTTACTTTCTGTGTGGTTTGGAGAGAAAAAATCTCAATCTACAAGACATTATTTGATGAAGCTGTAGGCCTACGATCATTATTTCATTCGCTTTACTGGTATAACGACGGTACCTGCATGGATATACTCCACCCCCTAGAGTGACTGCAATATACAAAAGTATAATTTATTTGATTGATTTTAACTGGCAAACTGTTGTACCTAAACTGTGAATACTGTTGAAGAACACAAGGCCCTCTGTCCGTGGACCAATCGCCATTCACCTCCCATCTTCCAAACCGACGATAATCAACAAAACTTAACACCATGTCATTTTTCTCTGTAAAAAAGTTCAGATGGGCGTGTTTCGGTAATTCATCAACCCTTGATAGAGAAAATTTTCCAGACATTCCGAATCGAATCAAAATATCTGCTTTTTTTGGTTTTGCTACAATATTTTTGTTCGTGTTTTGATCGTTCCATTCCGTCAGTGTCAACTTGACCTCTTTACCCCTAGACTGAGCGGAGATGCTGTACAATTTCTCATCCCAATCAACATCTGGGTTTTTCGTGCTGACAGCCGATTTCTTTACACAACCTGAAAATAAATACTCTCTTGCAACCGTGTTTACAAATCTACTGGCTAAATACAGTTCCGGACCTTCTGGCATCTTGTTTACATAAGTCTTCTGTCAGTCACCGAATCAACTTTACACTTGACCGCTAACGAGACCAACCAACATACACTGACCTACTTACACGTTCCCGCGGAATAATCCACGTGCTTCCGGTTAATCAAAACATAACTCGTACATTTCCCCCAATTTTTTGGGTAAAAAAAAATAATAAAAAAATAACTGTATTGAATCACGGAACCGTATATCGGAAATTCTCAAATAAATTGAAAATAATTCATCCCCCCAACAGAAAGAAATAAATTTTTTTTTAACTGAATTGTTCGCAGTTTTTATTCATCTGTAACCATAATTATAATTAATTAATAAATATATAATTACAAATAGGGGATATACATTTGTACGTTTAGTTTTTCTCCATGTTGTGTAGATGGCGCGATACAGAGTTCGATTTCTATTACCTTGAGTGGAGCATCTATACTACTTATCTATGATTAATGTGTCGTGTGTGATGAACGATTGTAAACATGTGAGGGAT
>JARFOD010098558.1:0-16803 GCA_031763545.1 Mopalia muscosa
GCTTAGGCACAAGACGGAAAATCAAATCGTGAATCTGTCCCCTCTTAGACTCTTCTCTTCAAACTATCTTAACAGTGCGGGCGTCAAGATCCATTCATGGATCTCTTGTTTAAGTATAAACTTTGGTGAACTGTGACAATAAAATAAGATACAAATAAAGCTCTCTGCGTATTTCTGGATTTATTTACTGAATCAATAGATCAATAGACAACCCTTTTCATGAAAAACGTCTTAAAGATACAAAACGGCCTGCATGGTTAAATGATAAAGACAAAACAATAGCTAAAAAAATAAGACTATTACCATTCCATTGGAGACATTGAAAAAAAAAAGGTGTGGAATCCTGGCTGAAATCAAAAACGACCATTCTCAACTAGGAACACTAACTCCAACAACAACGCTATTGGATAAAATAAGCTGGATATCCATATCCATGTGTGCGATGTCGATAACTCTGTAGGCCACAACCAGATTTTCAGGATGGATTTGTTTGATTAGAGTTAAACGTCATACTCAAGGGTATTTCACTTATATATGTCGAGAGATTGTCCACTTCCTTTTCTTAGTACAATGGAGAACCGGCCGGAAAGCTCTTAAAAACCACATCCGCGATTGCCAGAACCACGTCTTGCGACTTACTCCTATACCTGATGGTTGGCAGACGACTAGATCCTGTGAACGGTAAATTGGAGTAGGATTAGGAAACGGACACGCAAGCACTAAGCCAAGGCCGCTGTCCTTTCAGGATGGAATCAGTTTGTTCCTATAACTCACAGCAGTCCATTTGCATGCACGAGTCAGTCCAAAAGGTTAGTTAATGTCTTTAGACGGCTCGTTTGAAGACATTCTGTTACACAGACATTGGGGGAGATTCCATGAAAACGGCAATTTCCCAAAACTTTTTTTGCCATTTTGTCTTCCCATATTTTAAACTTTGTAAACCAAATATGATTGTCTTCTATCGATTCCATTAAAATGGTAAGATGGTATTAGATTCATGCACATGTATCACCCTTACCTACAGCTTGCGTGCTAGATGTATTGCTGCACACTCAATCAAAATTGTGTCCGTTCTCATGCATTATTGACAGAATAATAGGCTATGCTATTAAGTCCCCCCAGATTTTCTTATTAAAGGTGAGGAAATTTTTATCAGATCTCATCACGGAGGTTTTGGTGTCTGGCATTTATGTCAGAGCTTGCTTTCTTTCTTGGAAAAGTCTCTAGGGAACAGAATGGAGGGTTTGAATGTTTTATGAGATTGATGTGTTGCCAAGTTCGACCAAAAGTCTGCACCTTAGAATCTTTGCGAGCCAAGGTTAAGGAATGGGTGCATTAACCTTGGCCCATTAGAAACCTCTGTTGTGTTATCGGAGATGACAAATGGTACATTATCTTGTTTCATAAGGGGATTTTCCCCTAAATCCACTGGTCAATAGAATAATCAGATTCGACGACAAAAGGTGTCTACTACAACAGGAAAATTTAATGACGGAAAGCTCAAAATGATGGAAAGACTCAAAATCAGCTTATAAACACGATCAAAAGCAGGTTTTGTATTCTCAGTTTAAATACTTTCCAAATTCAGTCATTGTACTATTTTTTGCCCTCTCATTTTGTAACGATCAAGTCCCATTAGGCTTTTCAACATAGTCGGGCTGTGCGCAAGGCATGGAGGTTAGATGGCGATGGTTTAATCACATATTTGAGTCTTGAAGATGTTTAAAAAGAACTATCATAACAAATTCATGTGGCTGTTGGGCATAAGATTACTAGAGCGTTGCTGATAATCTGGGATGTTTGCTGGCAATAGAAATCCAGCCTGTGAAGCTTGGTGGGGATACAAATAATCAGTGTTTTATATTAGGTCTCTCTACAACAGTCTATATATATAATATACACCATGGCATTCGAATGATGTACCCTCACTGTTGCCACTACATAGGTCATTGTTGAACACAACTCTTCCTAGGAAATCAGTTAGAGACTCCTGGGATCAAGTATGTAGTCTATACATATGTACTAAATCCCAGGTGACACTCGTGCAAAAAGTTTCAGGAAGATTTGTAAATTTATTAAGTGTTTATAACTGTTTCCTGTGTGATTTTAATTAGATTAACATAAGTACTTTCTGTTTTGGGGTTAGATCCTCTTTTCATTGGAACTAGACGGTATATTTCATCAAGCTTTGAGCCAACATTTCTGATTAGGTCTACTAGTTAAAAGCAGTTAACATTTTAAGTTTTTAACAACATTTAGAAAAAAGTCAGTTTACACCTGATGACTACAGGCATATGTATCGAATTGTTCTATCACAAAACAAGAAGTGGTTATCCAAAAACTTTATAAGCAGTTATCATTTCTTGGCCTAAACATAACGGGTGGCTAACAGTCTTTTTCTCATTTCTGTGGAATTAATGAACACTTAAAATAATTGACACAATAACTCCAGATTACATATACAGACAATTACATTTTATTTGCTCAACACTGTATGCAGACCTTGGTCTACCGAATGTTAACACACTTCTTGCAGGAAAAACAAGGACCATATATTCAGTGTCAATGATGAAATATAAAGCTGTTGGTAGCTGCTAAAAACCTCCTAGTCTACTGATAACTTACAGTGTGCTGCAACACAGAAGAGCTCTCATCAAGAACAATAACTCAGTGTAAGTAATGTACATGTAAGCCAATCACAAACCATTCACATGAATTGATCTGGGTTAGTTTGAAATGCTAAAATTCGTCAATCATTCATATCAGCACAATAAATCTGATCGCATTGGAGAAAATTGATTCTCAAATAAAAAAAAATTAATACGTGATAAAACTTTCAATATTTAAATGGTACATTACTGTTAGGGTAAATCTCTACAACAGACAATCACAGGAAAAAGTAATGGAATAATAATTAATAGCTAATGAATATTCACATCAAATTTAAACCAATAGCTTACTTGGTTCACAATAACTGCTGACACAAATTGATTGTCATAGTAACTAAGCGTCAACAACAACAGCAGCAGTAAATCAAATGATGGAAAATACAGTGAATGTTCTTCACTATACATCATATCATATATATATATATATCTACAAAAAAAGAAATTCTTGATTTCAGTTATAAGGTGACAAGAAATGATATGCAAATATTATAAACATTAGAACGAGTGAACCAGGTCACCAAAACTTGATCACTCGGCATGAAAAAGAACAAGACTAACAATCTATGATTTAACAATGGTAAATTTTGTTTAAATGATGTTAACAAATGGTTTGTCTTGGGCGTTATTCCAACGATAAAAACACAGCCATATAAAAGAAAATTGCTTCACCAAAGTGACTTATAAACACATTACAAAATATACACAAAAATATCAACACATTATCAAAAAGGGTGTTAGAAAAAGGTCCGATTAAAACTTTGGTAAAATTCTAAGATGTTTTTATAGCGTAGTAAAGCACAGGCAGTGACAGGAGCACAACAATCCCACCTTATTCATTCTGATCAGTTGTACCATAATGGCTACAAAATCTGATGGTTAATACGTAACTAATTTATTTGTTTAATAGAGAAAAGATCTGATATAATGCTAAATGTTTACATGTATATAATATTTATTTCAAATGATTATAAGAAATCTTCTTTTTCTAATACTAGGAAAGTCATACACAAAATTGTAACTCGTAAACTACTTCCAAAGAATAAACTGACTGAATATGAATTTGAGGTGCCGTTTCCAAACTACACATAAAAGGGTTATATTAATGAGCTAATTGATCTGTATTTCTCTCATCAAACAGCCTTTGCAAAGGTGATATATATATGATTAACCAGATTGTTAGTTAACACACTCAAAAACATTCTCACTACAAACAGCAACTGAAAACGAGGAAGATTCCACTGGCAGACTTATCTACCCTGGAAGAAATTTTTATGTATAAAAAATTATTAATCAGAAGTATTTCATGACCAGTTTTGTGTTACAGCATATCATTAAATTTGAATTTCTGTGTGCAATCTAATGTCTTATTGATGTATTCAACATAAATTTTGTGTACAAAATACTCTCAAAAGACATCGGGTGGGCAGGTCTGTACTGGTAGAGGACACAACATCATATAGTAATAAAATCCTGCTGTCGTTCCTCATCTCCAGAGGCTCAGACTTAAACCCCTGGGAATGGGTCACTTGTAATTACATCCAAACTATAATCCTAACTCTGTATAACTGAGACCGGTATGCTAATGATAACCAAATAATTCCTTCAAACTATTTCAGAACCGATTAAATGCAACATATGATTAAATCTGAATATTTTGACATGTTCTGAGATACATTAACTAGGAGAGGGATTTTTCTCGGAATCATAACTCCTACAGGACTTTAATTAGGAAAGGCAGGTTAAGATAAAATAACATAATTTATCCAATATAAACAGATATATCTAATAAATACTGATAAATCAAATCCTGAATTTCAAAATAACAGCAAAGACCATCAGTTTTCTTGTATTTTCACACTTGCCCAATTTATACAACTTGAGTATGTCATACAGCGTTTACTATAAAGCAAACCCCTATGTAAGCACTTTATAGAGGACTATAGCCCGTGGATCAATTTATCTGCTGTCTCAAAAGTAGCTCAGCAAAAAAGCGAGAAAAAAACCCTGCTAAAATGATACACAGTTCAAAGATACAATTGTTGAAAATTTAGCCCAGTTCTGAGCAGATTTTATTATGACGACAGCCAATCAATGGCAATATGAGTTATGGATATTTATTTGTATTGTATTACCATGAATTCATGTGGATCAAACGATAAAAGCTTTTCAGTTTATCAGTTTATTTGGGGTCTTACACTCCATTACAAGTCTTACCTTCCCATA
Source organism: Mopalia muscosa (assembly GCA_031763545.1). NCBI lineage: Eukaryota > Metazoa > Mollusca > Polyplacophora > Chitonida > Mopaliidae > Mopalia > Mopalia muscosa. The sequence continues at coordinate 4,893 of JARFOD010098558.1, forward strand.
GATTTAGACAATTTACTGCTAATTGGTTCTCAGGACTTCATCAAAAGATAAACTAGTGTGTAATGACGTTATAATTCCACAAATATTGTTCTTCGTTGTTGTTGTATAGAATAACTAATCAGCAGGATTAAACTTACTAATTAATTAACAGTTCACAATTAACACAGGCATATCAATGGCAAATCAACATAGACTAATATTCATAACATTCAGCTTCAAAGTAAATCCTTTCCGGTAACAGGATTGGTCATCTTATTAACCAATGAACTATTTTGATACATCAGATTTTTTATCCTCTTTATATTTTCTCTACAGAGTGAACCAATGAAAAGCTTCAGCTCAGCATACATCAACGAATGAACTTGTCCGTACTATAAACATTATGAGAGTAATATTTTCAACAAGTCTATAGTACATGTGTATATTACATGAAGAATAATGATTTGTTATAAAAGTTTGAGCTAAACCAATTGGGAGTAGAACTCTCTGAATAATGACAGTCAGAATGAGATGTTGGGGCTTAACTATCCATAGATTTGAACTGTACAATGAACTGGAATTGTCTGACTGTCAAAGTATATGTTAATGTATCAGACTCCCAGGTTTCTATATTTACAACAAGCCAAAGGTCAGCCACTTGGTGTCACTACCCTTTCTCGTCATGAGCTCTCTCTCGTTTCACTGCTTAGCTGAGTCTATTTAAGGAATGTAGGGGTGAGAGGGTCCCCTGGGCAGTCTAAAGCTTGTCTTTCGCTGGAACCCAAATGGTGGGCCCTGATTGGTCACGGATGACCTCTTTGACCTTTGCATAGATCTCGTCAGCTGTGTCACCCTGAACAACCGCTGTAAGTCAATGAAAAAAAAAAAACAATTATATTCATGAATGGTCATAGCATGTTGCTTTTATATATGCCTTATAGACAAAATCCATTTTATTTCCTTCAGTTAGTTGGGAAGTGTTATCTACCACACACCTAGATGTGAATAACACTGACACTGTCAGCCAGGTATGGAGATATTAATTCAGAAAATGTTATCTTTTCTGAATGAAATTTGAGTCTAATTTAATTTCTGAACAATACAAAAAAAAAAAAACACATTTGTTATCAAATTTTATTTTGCTTTATTTATTTATTTTTTTCAATCAGTTTATACTTTTAATGTGTGCTTTAAATTAATCTAGCTGTGTCTTTCTGCATACTTTCCTTTCATAAAAAAATTACTGACTATATCAAACTTTAAAATTGAAAATGAGAATTTTGTCAATCTGCATGATGTGGGAAATAAAATTGTTTATCTCGGTAATACTTTACACCATATTAAATGGTATTTTTTATTTAAATGTGTTTCTGCACCTTAATACATGTAGTAGACAACACAAAAACTTAAAAAGGCTTTTATACGCATTAGATTATAAACAAGTAAAATTATTATAGCCATCTGGACCATCTCTAAGTTTGATCACCAGACTGTTTATTATCTTTATTATCATTTTGATGAAATCAAAATGTATGTAAAAAAAAAAAAAAAAATAACAGAAACAAATAAAAAAAGTCGTAAATCTGTAAGAGGTCATGTTAATATATTTCTTATGCTTTTTTGTAAATATAAATGTCGAACGATTTTGGAAAAGATTAACAGAACTACACTAAACCAAACATTTATGGATTTGATTTGATACTTTTTCCCCCAAAGAAATTTAAGTCAAATACAATTATTTGTAAAGAATTGTTTGGTGGAATAAAGTCTAGAGAGCTATCTGTTTGTTTGTGTGGTTGAGGTTATTTCACTGATACAACAGTCAGACCACTGCCAAAGCTCACAAGACAAAATCCTGACAGAATGTAATACAAATACATCACATGACAGATCCTGTTGCCTTTTAGCTGAGAGAACACCAGGGTAAGTGACAGCTTCCACCCAACCACCCTTCAATCATCATCAAAAAGTTGTCATAAATAAGATGTATGCAAACTACGGGCAGGCGGACAGACAATGGGTAAACACAGCCTCCTTCACCTTCACGAGTAGAAGAGAAGAAGTAAACAAACCTGTAAAATACTCTCCAAACTCTTGTTCCAGCTTGAGGGCCCTCTCGTGTGTTTTTCTAGCTTGTTCTTCTGTGATTCGTTTGTTCATTTCCCTGCAACAGAAACAAGATCTCAGTTATCAGTTTGCCAGTTTATTTGACTGGGGCCACACAAATCAGAATTAAGTGTTGTACATTTATCTGATGAAAAACGGCCCATTTCTGACTCCATCCTACTCTCACACTCCGCAAAACCCACCTGATCACTTTGGTTTATTTGTTTGATTGGAGATTCAAAGCATACTTAAATATATCACGCACAGAACATCCTGTCAGGTCAATGGGTGAAGGAAACCATCCTCAACACTACTGGCAATAAATAGAGACATGCCAGGACACTTACAGGACAAAGTACAATGACATCACAAAGCAGACTGGCTTTCTGTTATCTCTTAGATCCCAGCCCCAGGCAAGATACCTTTAAAGTGTATCAGCTGACTGGACTTCACATAAACATAAACTGGTTTTGCCTTCAGGCCTCAGAGTAAATGATATTATTATATACTTTATATAATAATTCAAAAAAAAATTTTCACCAAGAATGGTGGCTTCTGAACTTCTCTGAACAAAATAAAGCACATTTTGCAAAGATATTTATTTAAGTAATGCTGATTACTATACACAAACTCATTGATTGCTCAAACAAACCACTTTATTAAATTTTTCCTTGTGATAACTTACATGATAGATTCCACAGATCTGGGTTTGATGAATATAGCTATAGGATAAAGGCCGGCCACCTGTAGCCTCTTGATGGCATTCCCACTCACATCCAGTATACAGTGTTTGCCCTGAAAACAGACAACCTAACCATCAGTTTCTCGGGTATAAATGGCCTTATTTTAAAACAAATGTATAATAACACTGTTTTACACAATAACAGAAAGAAGCGAATGTTCAGGAGACAGAGTTCGAATCCCAGTGGGGGCAGACAAAATTGTCTTTCTCTAAAGTACAATTACTATGTGTTAATGTATATATTGTTTGTTTGTTTGATTTAACGTCGTACTCAAGGGTATTTCAATTGTATGATGACTGATTGTCCACTTCACACTGCTCCGGAGAAAATGGATAAAACCTCGTAAAAACCATCCCCCCCCCCCCCCAAAATTCTGTCAGTGTTCATAGCTTTTTAGAAACTTTAGTCATTGGGAAATAATCCGTAACAGAAGAGGATCTAAAGGGTCCCACGTCTTGAAGTCATTCAAATCTCATTTGTTTATCACATATGAGTCCACGCAAAAAAAAGAGTTGGGCTGGTGAATCTGGAATTTTTAAAGCATACATAATTTGACATTTGATTGGGCAGAATCGTTCCCGGACTCTGACCTTTTCTGCGACCTCTTTGACGGAAGCCACACTGGTGCCATATAGATTCTCATTATACTGCCCCGCTTCTATAAATAAGTGGTTCTGAATATCTCGCTCCATCTGTTCTCTGGAATCCACAAAATGATAATCCCGTCCGTCTACTTCGTAATCACGACGAGACCTAGTCGTATCTGAAAAAATAAAATATTGTTTTCTTTGTTTGATGGGATTTTTAAGAATTGACCGACCATAAGCTGATTAAGGACGCATGCATCTGTTAGTTAACCTTTCTTTATCCTTATGATTTTAACAACTAGCTTTCTTGCATATCAGACTCTCGTTTATAAAAAACATTTTGAATGCTATTGACCTAGAAAATGAATTAACATGAATGTGTCTTAGAGAAACACCTACATGCTCTCTGGTAATATGTCAGATCTAAGTTAAATTGTACTTACGAGGAACACAGATTCCAAATTTATCGGGGAATTCTGAGACCAAATCATCGTTAATGCGATCTTTTAATGGTCCCAAAATGATCACTGGCCGTGTGTACTTCACTGCAAGCAAAAATAAAAACATTAAATTCATCATTATAATATGTTAATAAATTATTTTTTGACATTCATGTGTGAAAAAAGGAGGTACAATCAATATGACCTTTACATAGTTACTGTTAAACGATCCAACATACGGTCCAATCATACCTGTGACCGTACAGGTGAGAAGTATAGTGGTGGGACAGTAGCATACATTCCCTTAGAGTAAGACTACTCTGATATACATTGATTGATTGGTGTTTTATGCCATGCTTAAGGATATTTCACTTATTTGCAACAGTGTATTCCAACAATGATTAACACTTACACAATCAAGATTTGAAGCGCTTCCATTATGTTGGGAAGTTAATTGTCCTCCAGTGTTAAGTAAAGACAGCATTGCTACTCTTCAAAGAAACTGCCTTTAGTCAGAGGGCTTGACCCCTCCTAAGGTGAGAGGAGGACAAGAAGCCTACACCCCACCATAGAGGCCCCCTTGCAATATGTTGGAAAACCTGGAGGAAACCTTGTAGGACTCCCACAGGTTGACAAGGAAACTGGTGAGCAATACATTGAATAAGGATTAGTAGTCAAAAGCACAAAATATACGTTTTGTTTGTTCTTTAATGGACAAAGTAACAAATAGTTGTAATCACTTAACAAAAATGGTTTGATTTGAACAACTTACAGTCTTGTTGTACCACAGCTTCGTAAGACAGAATAGCCTCTTCTGTAACAGATAAAACAGTTTGGGGTTTTTAAAGGTGTAGAACCTCATCAAATCACTATGGGAAATAACTCTTGAGGTTAGCTCACTCTTTTTTTGTCAACTCAAGCTATTAATTAGTTGAAGTGATTCATTTCTTTGATATCTGTAGATACAGATATAGAGGACAAAAAAAAAAAAGATCAAAGCCAACTCAATTAAAGATAGACTATTGTCTGTTATACCAAAATAATGAAAAAACTGTAGTTTTTCATAAATAAATTCATTCATAACATTACTATTTTGGACTTGGAAATTGTGTTTGAGTCAGAGTTAGAAAGCATCAACATTTGTCAGAAATCGTAAATTTGTCCAATTATACGCTGTGAGATTGTCAAAACAAGCAAAAAATTAACATTTGTCATGAACAAAATTTGAGATGATTTGGGTTATCAGTCATTGCTCAATATCCTGGGCAAAAAATGAGTTACATTTATGGAATGGTGGTGAGCACTGTGCTCAAAGGCTATATGACTTGTGTGACTGTGATGTAGACCAAATCTACAGCCACGCAACCACATCAAATGGGAAGTGGTTTGTGGTGATGAGATGGTGGTGAGCACAGTGCTCAAGGCTATTTGACTTGTGTGACTGTGATGTAGACCAAATCTACAGCCACCCAACCCCATCAAATGGGAAGCGGTTTGCCTTGATGGAAAATTATTATTCCTCCAGTGCTAAGTAAAAACAAAATGAATAAACTTAAGTCACCCTATCCTCAGATACAGAGTATTAAAGAGTATAGTTCAACTGATTTACTTAAAATTGAAAGAATTAATCTGATAGGTTTTTTACAGTAAAATATAAATCATCTCAGTTAAAAACATTCCCGTTAAATTAAGAACTTGAATTAAATCTAAAGGTAAAACACAATTGTAGACACCATAAACCACATCATGCAAATGAATAAATAACAAAAATAGTTCTACTCAATATGAAGCCTATATGTATGACTTAAGAATAACTTAAAAAATTGTTTTATGTTTTTTTTTTTTAAATGTATTAAGAGAATATAAAATGTATTTAGATCAGTGAGCAATACCGCCTTTTCGTCAGTTGTTAAGCTGGGACACTCTATGTATGGAAATAATCATTTTAAGAGTTTTTAAATATTAATTTTATATTTTCTGCTTTTTAAGGTCACAAGCTTTAGTTTAAGGTCGTTAAGTACTAAAGGCATTAAATATTAATAAAATAATGGAAATCCAGTCTGTTTTGATTTTTTATAAATTTTGTTAAAATGATCGTTTTACAAATGTACTTACGGAAGTCGTTCTCACTGACACTTCCGTTTGTTGCTGAAAGTTAGGTAATGAAAACAAGAAATGAACAAATGAAAACATACAAAGATAAACATCAGATACTAAACAAATAGTTCAACAACAACAACAATACAAAACCAATACAAAAAGTGCAATAACAGGACACAGCAAATGAAAAGTGAAGAGAAAAATGCAAGCTACTAAACAATATTGTTTTCAAACTAATTATCAAAAAAACATGTATCATTTAATAATTACACCTTTATGAGACTAAACGAATGAATTAATTAAACTTTATTACCAAAATGCCTAATTACTACCATTTCAATTGATCTGCAAAAATAAACTTGTGCAGTTTTGTTTCTAAACAAATACTTCAGAATATAAATAAAAACTCAAGAGAAAACAACAAAAATGAGATAATTCATTCAAAGAAATAAACATGCTGCAAGACATAAACATAAAATAATGAAAAAAACCCAAAAACTTAGAGTTACATACCTTTGGGAGACGCCTCTTCTGCTGTGAAGGTAATAAAGATATATTGATTAAATTTTATGCCTCAACATGTGCCAAACAGTTAATTCTAATTAAGGTTAGGCTATTTGAACACTCCATCTGATATTAATCAAATTAAGTGTGATAATAATACACAGTGTGAAGAGATTACATCATTATTCAAGATTATATTTTACCATTTCTGAATACTGAGAAATGGCAAAATATAATCTGAAATAATCATTAACATTGAAATCCCAACACGCTTCATGAAATAAACTAGATAAGATAATAGTATTTTCGTTATATTGTAAACACAAAAATCATTCATAGATTAGATAATATTTACTATATTTTCCAATAGATGTATTTGGACACCTCATATAATAAAAACCATTTCACACTGTATATAGATAGACTGTTAAACAGCTGTACAATTATAACAGATGTTTCACTTCACTCAGTAACCCCAGATCAGGTACAAAAAAACGCCCACCAATGAACTTAAATGTAAAATTCCCGCAAAGGGGGATAACTTACGTTCATCAGCACTTAGTTCCTCTCCTCCACTTTGATCTTTACTCTTCATAAATGGAAATCGTCTTGAGAAGGAAAAATTTTTCTTTCGTTTATCATTGGCCGATGCCTGAAAAGATGTCCGTAAAAGATTTAAAAGACTATAATTTACTATGTTTTTTTTCTTCTAATTTATGAAGTTTAAGAGACATCTACAACTCATTGAGCATCCAACCTCCACCAACCTATACCTGTTGACAATATACCACAACTGATTAGGTATCCAGCCTTCAACCTATACCTGTCGACAATATACCACAACTGATTAGATATCCAGCCTTCAACCTATACCTGTTGACAATATACCACAACTGATTAGGTATCCAGCCTTCAACCTATACCTGTCGACAACATACCACAACTGATTAGGTATCCAGCCTTCAACCTATACCTGTTGACAACATACCACAACTGATAAGGTATCCAGCCTTCAACCTATACCTGTCGACAACATACCACAACTGATAAGGTATCCAGCCTTCAACCTATACCTGTCGACAACATACCACAACTGATTAGATATCCAGCCTTCAACCTATACCTGTTGACCATACCAGGACCTTTTTACAATTATTACTCATGTATCATTGTCATGAAAATCTGGGTTAAAGAATTTAACTTAAGTTCATAGCAAATGATTTACCAAGAGTTATCTCCCATTAGAAACCATCTGAACTAACCTCAATGAAAAGATCCTTTATTAGTCTTAAAAAAATTAATACAAAGTTGTGAAAATGAATTATCAGGATTAGATACACATACCTCACCAGCTCTGTCATTTCCTCCTCTACCTGTAAATTTGACATTCTTCAATCTAGCACGCTCCTTTCTTTCAACTCTGAAAAAAAAAAATCAAATTATAACATGCAAAATGTTATAAATTCAGTAAAAGAAAAAAAAATAAGTTGCGTCGAGAAACTGTCTTAGCTGTCAAGATATTTTTGTCGCTTTCTATCAATAAAAAAAATTCAAATTAAATTTGATATAAAGTATGATTTGCTTGTTTGATTGGGATTTAACGTCATACTCAAGGATATGAAGTATGATTTGTTTCTTTGATTGGGGTTTAACGTCATACTCAAGGATAGGAACTATGAAGATTTATTTATATTTATATATGTATATATGTAGGCTTTAATCAAGAAATCCCTATTGTGAGTAATATCTAGATCTAGATCTAGTGTCCCTGCTTTATGTAGAGAGAAAATCGCCATCTTCACTGGGTTACAATTCAAGACTTATTCTGCCATGAACCTCTGTAGCTCAGTTGGTAGAGTGTTGGGCCTGTAACCATAAAGCGCCAGGTTCAAATCCCAGTGGAGCTTGTGTTTACATAGTTCGGTTAACCTACCTGTGTTTACTGGGGATTATTCCCATGCCTTCTTCCCCACCCTCAGGTGTAATTCTCTTTGCTTGCCACCACTCATCATCACTGGCATTTGTCACATGTAAAATATCCCCGTATTTAAAGGCCAGTCCTTTCCCAGGTAAACCACTATCCTTTGTGTGGTCATAGTCAAAGAGAGCTCTGAAATAGCAAGATACAAAAGATGCTAAATATTGTTAAAATGGTGTGAATACCATGAGCTCTCCTTAGATACATTTTGTTTTTTGTTAACTTGATCTATATCGAGTTTTAAAAGTATATTATACAGTAAACACCATTTTGTTACATTTGTTAGCTAAGTTAACAATGCATATACAGTAATCTTCGAAACATATTTTATTCACTGTATTTTAATTTTAAAAAAGATTACAAAACAAGACTTTGTTGTATCATTTGTACAATACCTGGTTACATGTGTACTTGGTGTATAATAACCCTGTGCATGATTTTATACTGGTTTATACTCAAAACTGGTGTTCTGTATTTTCCTTATGGACTGAATGTCTGACATAGACAGCTTTGGTATAGAATATCAAGGGGAGATAATCATACCTAACAAATAGGCTTCTCTTCTGTGTTGTTCTAAGGCTGCCTGTACTTGTATTCATCATCTGCTCACGTAAATCCTGAATCTTCGTCTCAAAACGATTATATTCTGTAAACGTAAGAACCACATGAATTCTACCACAATGTGAAAGTTGTTTCATAAATACATGATTAACAAACTTACTTTCTGAATAAATAAATGAATCTTTAGGTACAATTAATTTCTCAAAATGTTTATATTCTGTACAGGTAAGAAACACATGTAACCTCCATAAATTCCACCACAAAGTGAAAGTTATCCTGAAAAACTTGGTAAAGAATTTTACTAATTAATAAGTTTTTAAATAAGTCAAATTAGCAGTTTGGTTTGAAATCAGAAGAGAGCCCATACCTTCAGGTTTATATTGTGCAACTATATCAACTGTGTCACCGGCGCCTTTGAGAGCAGCTGCTGCCTCCTCATGTGTGGCGGCACGCAAATCCACTCCATTCACCTGGAAGGAAGTAAGTCAAACCAAAATTATCAATTTAAACAAAGATTATCTTGTGAATTTGAGATCTACAAGGGAATTTCCCCTATATGACTAAAAATCGTCTACTTCACACAGTTCTGTGCCTAATTATGACAGAAAACTGAGGGGAAACCTCGTAAAAACCACCCCCATGATTGCTGGAGCCACATCTTGTGTTTCACACATATTCCTGATGGTCAACAGACGGACTCGATGCAGTAAATGGTACATTGATTGATTCGTTTGTTTGGGGTTTAACAACATACATATTAGCTTATTCCACTCAAAATAATGGCATGCCAGCCCAACGGGTGAAGGAAACCACCCAGTCACCACTAGTAACAAACAAAAACATCACAAGACAAATACAGGACACTCACAGGTGTCAAAAACATATTTGCTTCCTGTTCCTCGTGAGCTCTGAAAGCACAAGGGCAACAGGAAGCCCCCTCCGACCACTCATACAGTACATTGAAGTAGGATTTGTAGGCGCACATACAATCCACTAAGCCACAGGAGGGGTCACTATTTTGTAATGACTTGAATAATGCCCTCCCCAAAAGAGTATTTATACGATGATCACAGTAGTACCCTTTCATATGCTGGTGTTTGGCAAAACAATTACATTAAACAGTATTTCTATGTTGTACTTCTTGTAGTGCTGATACTAATTACGAATCCTCAGCACATAAAACTTTCGACAACTAATTTACAATTATGGTAAAATCTGAATTAAATGCTTACAGAGACGAGTTGGTCCCCCCGTCTTAGCTCTCCACTGAGATCTGCTGGACCCCCTGCCAAAATAAACGACACAAAAATTCCCTCGCCATCTTCCCCTCCGACAATGTTAAAACCCAGACCTGTGGAGCCTTTCTTCAACACCACCTTCCTAGGTTCTCTGAAAGCAAACAAACACATTGACCAATTAGATAATAGCATTTGATACATGGGGATTAGTAACAGATTAATATCAGCAAAATAGCAATTCAAAGACAGAAATTAAAAAATGGCCTTTTACTGGAAAAGTACAATGAGGAAAGGGTGTCATTTTCAGTGAAATGATGACATAAACATGTAACTTTCTGTTTTCCCTCAGTTCATTGAGCCTCTAAGTTCCTGGTTACAAATGATCCACTTGGAGTTGATACATTGCACTAAATCTGACCATAGTACGTACAATTCTCACTCCCAGTCTCTTATCTAATGCGACAGTTCAGATTTCACAGCTATTGAAATATAATTCTAAAAGTAAGGTCCAAATCACAAACAAAAAATATCCTAAATAATTTTGACAGGTACTCCAGGGTAATTCAATTGTTAAGTTATTACATTTTGCATGTCTCTTACGGTCTAAGGTTAGTTACAGCCAAGATGTCACTAATAGCACAAGTTACAACCTCCATATGTACCACACAAGATGAGAAAACCTCCAAAAAGTCATACTTAAGCCTCATATTCAGTCCACCAGGAAACTGAACGATCAAAATGGAACTCTTAAGCCTGGAGCTTACAGTCCTGGTACATGTAATGTGACAGTACAGACTGTATACACCAAATATTCCTCCTAAACTCAGTGGAAATAGGGCCAACAAAACTGCTCTGAGAAAAAGCTGCAGTTTATCTTTATTACAGAATGTTAGATGGTGATTAAGAGGGGGGTCTAGATGAGGGGGTCTCAACACAACTTGTGCTACTTTTGATTCCTACTATGTTTAAGTGTGGAATTCCCTATCCAAATGAAAATGCATGTCTTTAAATAAGAAACTTTAAGATTCAACAATAATTTTATGATTTTAATAACTTTAAACTAACTTTTCATCTTTCATGGAGGTGTTGAAAGGGATACGGCAGGCATAGTTAATATATTTACACAATGAAGCACTGTTTTCCCAGATAATATATATTCATAAGCTATCCTCAGTTCTATATACATGTAGGCAATTCCAGAAACCTGTTCCATGCCTGCAGATTTGTTTATTTTTATGCTGTCGTTTAATTCTGTGATGCTCAATACACAAGTATTTTTTGTGTTCTCCCATTCATAAATACTCTGTCTAGTATTACCTCAACAGCTGTGCAACTAGATGCAAGATAAATTATGCTTATCAACACTATATGGGTAATCCTCCAATACTATCATATGGGTAATCTTCCAATACTTAACACTATATTAGTTATCCTCCAATACTCAACACTATATGGCTAATCCTCTGATATTCAACACTATACGGGTAATCCTCCAATACTCAACACTATATGGCTAATCCTCTTATATTCAACACTATATGGGTAATCCTCCAATACTCAACACTATATGGCTAATCCTCTTATATTCAACACTATATGGGTAATCCTCCAATACTCAACACTATATGGCTAATCCTCTTATATTCAACACTATATGGGTAATCCTCCAATACTC
>JARFOD010098569.1:0-14138 GCA_031763545.1 Mopalia muscosa
TGAATAAAATATTAATATGATTGGAGCAGCAGTTGCTGAGATATAGTGATAACAAGAATTGTTATGGGACGGGCGGACGGATGGACCACGGAGAATGATGAGAATAAAATGTCTTTCTGTTTTTTAAGTTCTTTTTTCGTTTTTTAGATACAGTTTTAATTTCACTATTTTAACTAATTTTCTGGATTTTTAGCCCACAGTCATTCTGACTGTGGGCTAAAAATGAATTCTGACATTTATGGTTCTTTTATGAGGCTGAACAGAAATAAATGGTTGCTATTTTTATTGAACCTCTGCAAAGTCATGCACAAAGCATATTCGAGTGTGTTTCCAGAATATTTTCATAATTCAAACCTGTGCTTTAACATGTGAAAAGTCATTCTGACTGTGGGCTAAAAATCCAGAAAATGAGTTAAAACAGTGAAATTAAAACTGTATCTAAAAAACGAAAAAAGAACTTAAAAACAGAAAGACATTTTTTAGTTCTATATGTTGAGATGAAATGTGCAAAAAGTCAGTTCTGTAGGTATAATAACAGCTGAAGAGTAGGCATTTTCCCAAGTATGTTACACTGAAAAATGAAAGCAGAGAAAACGGACAAACTGTTATGCTCCTTTCATGCTCAATCTTTGATGTTAATCAATCTAGTTTTTTCACAATTTGTATATAATATCGCGAAGAGTCAATCTATGTGTGTTTCACAAATAATTATGTATATATATTCTGAAATATACCAGCTTTTCTACAAAATTGACAAGAGCTGACCGTGTCAAATGTTATTTAAATTCCATTCAAACTGTGATCAATCTCTTAATAGACGGACACCATTCAACCCCATGTGGTGTCAAGGAATGAGTGCTCAATATACAATACACACAAACTGTTTGTTTGTGTGACATTTTTGTGTTTATATCTGTACATTTCCAACATACAGTTTAACAGTCAACCTGAATTGGAGGTTTGGAGGTCAAGGGCTCCAAGCTTCTTGTATACCCATATTCTAGTTAAACTCACCACCAGCTCAAAAAATTACCCACTCTGCCTGAACTGTAAATCGGTTTATTAAATTACCCCTGTACCATGGGTGGTTGGAGGGAGCCCTGTATTTCTTTCTTCATGTCTTTGTTTGTTGCCAGTGGTTTCGAGGGTGCTTTCCTTCACCCATTGGGATGGCACATCATCATACATGTATTAAGTCAAATGCTCTTGAGTATAACGTTAAACTCCAATCGAGCAAACAAACAAACCCACTATACCTGAACTGGGAATCAGCTTATTGGCAATCAGGTCACAAATATACGTACATTTCAGCTGAATTTACTATCAACCTCATTGTAGCTGAACTGGCTATTAATTCATTAAATTATCACTACTGATATAACTGACAAATTAGCCAATTATATTATACATATGCTAGGTAAACGGGCAATAACTGTACATCATAGGTTTTGCTTCTACTCGTTGGGGTTAATTATTTGTAGTTTTTATAAGCTTTAAATATCCCTGGGGATAACCTAACATACCGTTGAAAAAATGTTGTTAGAAGAAAGGTAGTGTATGAGTAATCCAAAACATTAAAGTTATGCTCTGGCCAGAAAACCAGCCTGAATTCAATGTTTCAAAGGTTCATGTATCCTTTCTCCTTGTCTAATATCCCAATAATGTACATTCTGTATTATATTTCTCTGGGCTTTCAAGTTCAAATGTCCTTTAGGGGTATTTAGTTTTTTTCAACCCCCTCCCTTTCTTTCATTAAAAGTTTGTAAGGTACACAAGGTCTAAGGTATTTGATCTGATCTTTTGAACTATTGAAAAAATAATTCTCTAAAAATAAATATTTGGAGCTGTATGCTGCCTTGTACTGAATTAACTGTGGGTACATGTTTAGGCCAGGTCAGGGCTTGCTAAAGTGCCATTCTTCTTGCTTTCTTAAGCCCTCTGACTGCCTACAGTTTGTTTCAAGAGAAGCAATGCTGTATTAACTTAGCTCTGGAGGAAGATTAACGTTTCAAGATTATTACAATTCACATCTTTGTTGCGCTTGTGTGAATTATTGTTGGAATACACAGGTGTCGTTTTTGTGAAATAACCATAGGCACGGCGTAAAACACCAATCAATCAATCTTTACTTGTTTTAGCATTAGGGGTTCTGGCGTTGTTCAGGTTAAGGCATTCTTTTCAATGTTCTTCAAACTCTAATGGTACTACTTTAGGTACACTAGGAGTGACAATCTGGTCTTCTTAAGTCTCTTTAGAGCCACAGTCAGGCTATCCTAATTAAAACATCCTACATTCCGGGAGACTAGATAAAGTTTCCCTCCCTCTCTCACCTTGACATAGTCCCTGCCTTTTGACTGAACTTTATTAAGTATACCCACACTCTTTAAGATAACAGTGCTACCTTGTGCACTATAAGCTTACTATTATCCTCTTAAATCATGTTTTTAAAGCCACTGATGTGTGTCCACCCAAACTACAGGTGCCCTAGCTTGAGGAAGCTGGTAGATAGTATCACTGTAAATCAAACCCTATCTCAATGTGAATTAAAGGAAATACAAAACTCTGTGCTTTGTTATGTGATTTGGCAGGTGAAAATATATTACCCTACTTCATGGTAATGTCTAGAGGCAAAATGTGACATATAAATTTGTCATTATAGATTGCATTTTTAGATGATCCTCTCCTATGGTTATAAGTATAGAGTGGAAAAAATATCAGTAGTTTCATTTTATGCAGTAGGAGTAGACCTGTGTGTATCTACAACTGGATATACCTGTATTCTCAGCTGACTGACCAGATGTCCCTGTCCACTTTCTATATGTTAGGTGGATGCTAAAAAACACAGACAACACCTGTGAACATCATCTGTTTTCCATATCTAAAAACTGAACAATATACTTAGCATTCTTAAGCTGTTTTATGGAAGATTCATTTATGATAGTAACACTGACTAACAGATCACTGGAATAGTATGAAAGTATATGTGAGGCTGGAAAGGTTCCTCAAGATGAAAGAGTCAACTTTACCTATGATTGTTTACGTTATTTTGGACCAGGTTTATTTGTAAGTGTGTGTCTTATTTGCTCAATATTTTTGTTAGTTTTGTGGTTTAAGTTTTTTTATAATCTGCAATTGTAATAACAAGATATTTTAAGCACTGTATGTTTTAAATTTGAATGAAGTTCTGTGAATAAAATCCTTTAAGCTGAAAGTATTCATCTATCGTTCAGTTTAAAAGGCATTCAAACGTGCAGAAATGTGTATCTAATGTAACAATTTGTTTAGAACATGTAGATCCACATGGATGTAAGATGTAATTATTTTTCTTCATTGTCTTACATAATATTTCCTTGTACTTCTGGTTTATTTTTTAACTCTCATATGTTGCATGTTATGTTTATTTCCTTGTTATGTGGCTAGGATGAATGATGGACTTCCTTGTCTATCTTCATTGTTGTCTAACATCTTCATTTCTATGGTTTTCATTTTTTTTTCTCTCTCTCTCTCTTTTTTTGCTTGTATGTCAAGCTGTCTTTTCTGTTTGAATGGCGTATGTGCAATGCTGAATATTGTTTTTGCCCCCGCATTGCATTGTTATTGGACAATAAAACTGACTACATTCAGACATGCAAGGATGGTAACTTTCCACAAAACGCACAGAGTTTATTTATCTGTTACGTACAATAGTCTGTTCTTTTGACAAACATTTTAAAAAGTGTTCGTGGGGACAGAAAGTTAGACGGGTACTTGGTGGAACAAATTTACTGTCTGGTAATAACCATAATATTATATATTTTCATTTTAAAATTTAGGTGGTTTTATATCTTTTCAGCTTTTCATTTCACTCTTTGTTCTTATTTAGATTACTTTTCTCTCATAAAGTTAAAATAAATTTATCTGTCTGATACTAATTTTCTCAGTTGTACTTTAAATTGCTTGAAAGGAGTTATACAGAAAACGGGTTTGTTTTACCTTTTGGCTGTCTTTATGTTATATTATAACAGGTTTATTAACCACATATTACATTTTTAATTTTGAGAATTTTAGGTTTAGTTTTTTTATTATTGTATTTTAACTGGTTTCCGTAACTTAATTTAGGTTTTTGCTTAAAGCTTTGAATAATATTTTCTTGTTTCCATCACGGTGTGTTACAGGATTGTAGAGCAGACAATTAACCAGGCCATTAGCCAGTATATGTTTGGTTATGAGGGCGATGCCAGCACAACAGCCTCCAGTGTCGACGAAATGACACGCGACTCATTGGAAAATCAGAGTAATTTTATTTCTCCCTCTCTCTATTTAAAAAAAACAGGCAACACGAAGTTGATTGGTTGTGATATCTTGCATTGTATTGCACCTTGTGATTGCCCAGTGTCTTGTCAATGCTGGTAATGAGGTTGAGGTGTTAAGTGATAAACAGTGTCTTTCTGTATCATGTGATTGTCCTGTATCTTGTCATTGCTGGCAGTGAGGTTGTGCTGTAAAGTGATCCACAGTGTCTTTCTGTATCATGTGATTGTCCAGTGTCTTGTCAATGCTGGCAGTGAGGTTGTGCTGTAAAGGGATACACTGTCTTTCTGTATGATGTGATTGTCCAGTGTCTTGTCAATGCAGGCAGTTGGGTGGAGGTTTAAAGTGATTCACAGTGTCTTTCTGTATCATGTGATTGTCCAGTGTCTTGTCAATGCAGTCAGTGAGGTTGTGCTGTAAAGGGATACACTGTCTTTCTGTATGATGTGATTGTCCAGTGTCTTGTCAATGCAAGCAGTTGGGTGGAGGTTTAAAGTGATTCACAGTGTCTTTCTGTATCATGTGATTGACCTGTTTCTTGTCAATGCAGGCAGTGAGTTTGTGCTGTAAAGGGATACACTGTCTTTCTGTATGATGTGATTGTCACGTGTCTTATCAATGCAGGCAGTGAAGTGGAGGTTTAAAGTGACTCACAGGGTGTTTCTGTATCATGTGATTGTCCAGTGTCTTGCCAATGCAGGCAGTGGGGTTGTGCTGTAAAGGGATACACTGTCTTTCTGTATGATGTGATTGTCCAATGTCTTGCCAATGCACTCAGTGAGGTTGTGCTGTAAAGTGATCCCCAGTGTCTTTCTATATGATGTTATTGTCCTGTGTATTGTCAATGCAGGCAGTGAGGTTGAGGTGTAAAGTGATACACTGTCTTTCTGTATCATGTGATTGTCCAGTGTCTTATCAATGCAGGCAGTGAAGTGGAGGTTTAAAGTGATTCACAGTGTCTTTCTGTATCATGTGAATGTCCTGTTTCTTGTCATTGCTGGCAATGGGGTTGTGCAGTCTCACTGCACTGTGTTATTACTATATTCATTTGTTTATATTTGAAACAGCTCCTACCCCAACTCCCAGGTTAAGGAAAACAGAAGAATTTGGTTCTGAAGTGTTTTCTAAAAGGTATAAATATTAATGTGTCTACAATAGAGAAAAAAATACAAAAAATGAATAAATGTATTTTGATAAATACATGTACATGCTTTTGGGTATCTTTAATAATATTTTAACTGAGATGATATATAACACCAGTCAATGGTGTCTCTTGCATTTGTTCTGCAGTTTACTCATGACATAATTATCTACTTATTGTGTTAAGTGCATTCAAGGATTGACTACAATTCCATAAATGAGATGTCTGTATGTTGAACGAATGTGATCTCTATTCTATACTTAGTTACATTTATATAATTAGCAGTTCTGAAGAAGATGAAAAGGCTGTCAAGGTCAAGGACAGAGTGGAATTATTTCAACAGCAGAATAAGGAGCCTATTTCTGACAGTTCCCTTGTAACTAGTGGGGCTGGGAGCAATTCAAATAGACCAAAAAGACAACGTCCATCCTCTGATGCCTTTGAGTACTTTGAAAACCAGGGAATTATTATTGGCAGCAAGGTTAGCTTACTACAAGTTTTGTTTTTCCTTTAATATATGATGGTTAAATGAATGTTTTAACTTTTAGATTTTTTAGTGACAGATAAAAAACATAGAATCCAAAAGAATCCAAAAGGTATCAGTTGTTACTATTGGTAAATAAGAATGTAATAACATTATATATTCGGAAAAAGTAAATGTGGGCACTTCTATAGATAAATTAATTAAATAAGTCAAGAAACAGCATTGAGTAGAGATTTGATCCCAGCAAATTAATTATCCCCATAAGGCGGACATGTAGCTAATGTTGATGTACAAGTAGCTAGTGTTTAATTTCCTGTGTCCTCCTGTCTGTTTGTATTTCAGGTTCCAGCCAAATCAGAATCTCTTGAAATTTCATCAGTTGTACCAGCTGGTCATTCCTCTGACTATGTTATAACTGATGTGACAGATGGGATCGCCGCAAACTCAAGCCTCCATCTTCTCTTCTCTAATTCAACTCATCAAAACAAAAAGTAAGTGCACTGTGAAGAAATTGTTTGTTTTTTTCTCCAGCGAACAAGCCATAAAATTGCAAGAAGTTGCAAGATCAAGGTATTCTAGTGTTCATGTATTCAAGTTTTTATACATATATATACATGTGTATATATATATATATTTTGCCTTTTTGGGGGTAATTAAGTTAAGTGCTGAGTAAAAGCCTAATGATATGCACATCATATTATCTATAAAAATTTTGTTGAGTGTAAATTTTTTTTTTTTTAGATTGGATACAGTAGATGGTGATCGACGGATTTGGTCTGATGAAACTGAGGAGAAGGAGAATACAGATGATAACAGGTCCCAGCGATTGGCCTCTGTAAGCTACTTAAGTATATTTTCTCCTTTTTCTTTCAAAATATGTGAAAGGCTCGGAACAACAATGTACTTACAATGAACACTGGTAGTTCAATGTCTTTATTTAATACATTGTTTTAGTTGTGGTTCAGTTTCATTGTGTTATTCTGAATTAAAAATTATCACAGTTAATTAAAAAGCCAAGTTGTTAAGATATTATAAGACATGTAATTACAGATGAATAGGCCTTAAAACTTATAAGCAACAAAGTCATTTTGTTATTTCAGTATAAACGGGTTCAAGGTCCAAAGAATCGACGATCACCAACAAGAAAGGCTCGTAAAAGTTTAAACTTAGACGAATTGGATTCCGATATCCAAGAAATTTTGGGAGAAAATGAGACATCTGAAGAACAAAACTTTGACAATTCCCATCATAATAAACAGCATCAACACCGGCATCATATCTACCATCATCACCTCAGTAACAATCAGATTAAACAATATCCAGACCATGGGGACTGGACCTACAAATCACAGAATGGCACCCATTACAACAACAACATCAGTCAGTCAGTAATATCCCCGGACAGCCATAAAAAACATGTGGTACCTCCCTTGGATTTCACAAAACTACACGAACAGATAGATAAATCAGGTGAGCACTAAAGAATTTTAATATCAAATATATAAGTAAGAGGCATAAAAGAGCATTTCATGATAAATATGTTAAGGAGTGCAATGTCAAAAAAAACTCTTAAATTATTGTCTTCACTTGAGTCAAATGCTGTTATTTTTGTCAGTTTCTTGTAAGTAAACAATTGAGCATATGTTGATCGTGTATATTAGTCCTGGGAAATCTCTTAGCAATTGTTATTGATTTAAAAAAGTATGTCTGATCCTACATTCTTGTCTTTCATGTTATAGTAGGATTTCTGTATCTTGTACCTTTTTATATGCCCATCAAAAAATTGGATGTATTATTTACTCAGACTGGATAAATAGTCCCATAATTTCCCCTCCAAATCTTACTTAAATATTGATTGATTTGTGTTGAAGGTAATCAATAGGTACCTGAGGGGAGTCCATGCTTACTGAAGTACATTGGTTATGTCATTTCCATTGAATACAAATAATGTTGATTTTTTTACCAAACCTTGTCACTGGCTAAATCTTTTTTAAAAAAATGGATGTTAAGTTCAATGCTGAGTGTAATCTATCCTTAGTTAGGTACACTACTGAAATGTGACTATTCTATTTAATTCAATTCAATAAGTTGCTCAAGTGTTGTCAGATTCTTGTCAAACTTCATGTAGAATTACAATCCATGTTAGCAAAGATCAAGGTCAGCACTATCTTTACATTATAACTGTACTGCGGCCTGAGTGGCTGATTCAGTTCTGTTCAGTACCTGGCTTCTGGACTTACTGTACGTTATTACTTATATAACCTTTGAATTCATCTTAAAAGCTCAAGTGCCTAGTTAACACTTTTGTCTGTTTTTTTAAAAATATACAGATCCTATAACAAAAGAACAGAATGGTGTCCAACAGCAATCACAGGGTATTGTCATTCCACTGATCGACAGCTCAGAAGAGGATGAGGATGTCCAATCGTCAGAGGATCGTTTTACAATGACCGGTGTCGTTTTGTCACCTAGGACTGGGGTCAAATTTAAGAAGAAATCAAAGTAGGTCAACCTGTATTGTAATTGTTTGTTTTTTTGATAATGATATCTGATTGAATGGTGATGGGTTTCAGGAATTGATTGAAGTCACATGATATCCAAGCCACCCCTCCCACAATTTGATACTGAAAGTGAACACAGCTGATAAACAGCCAAAATCACTAATTTCTTGATGAATACTTTGTTCTGCCTTTAGTAGCCAACAATAGAATGTTTAAAACTTCTAATCGTAAATTTGTTGTTAGTGTCTGGATCTGTAATTAAGGCATTGACTTCTATCAACTCCTGTGGTTTGCTGTGCTTGATGTGATTTTATTTTCAAGTCATTTCATTATTATAATGTTTGAGTGTCATTTAGAAATTAGGATTTATATTAACGATACTATGTATTGTATATGGACAATAACACTCTCAGTTAGTGGTTACAAAGTCTTAATTTAATTCCAAAGATCATTTTTGTCCTCCTGATACTAAATGCAACATGTTTGGTATCTAAGTGGCATATGAAGAAGTTTGTGTCTATACAAAATCTAGTATTGTTAATAGTGCATTGTCTTGTCAGCATATGAAACCAAATAGGTTGAGATGTATTCACTTACTGTGAATGAAAGCATGGCTGATTGAAGAAAAAAAAGGCAAGAAGAATGCTGATTGCTGTGAGATTGGACGATTAAATATTTATGTGTACTTTTGTGTAACACTGAATTTGTTGGATTTTAATCTAAAATCTGTTTCTCAAAATAATTGATAATCATTTTATTTAATTTAAGAATTGTTGAAAGCACTTTCTTAATGTTGATTTAAAAATCATTTTCTGATATCAGAAAAAGGATTTGATAACACAATACCTTTGTTTATTGAAATCAGATGAAGCGATCTTATGATAACTTTTTATCAGAATGGAAACAAGCAACTTATTCAATATAAAAAATGTACGAACATTTAAACTTATTTCCTGACCTGTCATCATTCCTACTATACAAACATATAGGTGTGATAAAAAACAAATTCTCATTAACAGAGTGCTTTTTACTAAACCTTTTTTGTGGGTTTATACTTCACAATTTAACAGTCGCCTCAACTTTTTCCCAATATATCTTTGCTTGTTTTTGATGGCTGTTTCTTGTTGCGTTGTTTTGTTGATCAGCCCTGACGAGCTCCACCAGGAGGCGCCACTTTCGCCCAGCGCTTTCAAAACCAGTCTTACATTCAGGTGATAGTGCTTTGCTACCTTTTAAGCTTTCAAGCCAGTTATTGTAAAAGAAGAAGAGAACAAAGAAACAATTAAGTGAGCCCCTCAGTAGATACACTATGTCGTTTAGATGTCCATATTGCCCAGGTTGTGATGGAATGTCATGCCATATGTGATACCACCGTGCAGCTATTATTTTAATAATGGAAGAGAAACACTTTACATTTTTTGGTTGTCACAATGTCGGAGCATGAAATAAGGTTTTCAAATTGATTAAGACAAAATGTCTGAGCATGTGTAAAGTTGTTCAGACATTTTTGGGGTTGTTCAGACATTTCCTAAGACAGATTGCTTTGATCATGGTTTTGTCAAACATTAATAATCGGCAGTGTCGATACATGACTGAAATAACCTTTATCATATGTATTGTTCACCAACTTTAGTAGAACAATTTTTGCAAAAACAAATAAATATGTATCACTCAAGGTTTGATAATGAAGTATGAAAAAATAAAATATAAATCTAATTGTGACGGTCAATGTTCATCTTATATATATATTTGAATTTTTTGAGTTTGTTTTTCCAAAATCTAATTTAATTTAATTCAATTTTTTTTTATTTTTATAAAAATGACAGAAACATATTGTAACTTGGTTCCACTTCACACATTGTAATGAATATATGTACCGGTAGTTAAACAGACAACCAGAAAACATTAAAACTGTTTATATTTTAAATAAATGAAGAGAGAAAAATGTGCTTGCCTCCACCGGGATTCAAACCCGGAAGTTGTCCGGAACCTTTGGGTTACAGGCCCAACTTTCTACCCACTGTTTATACATGTATTATCAGCTCTTTTGTTTATAATGTGAAAACTACTAGCTACATTACAGAAACTTGTAAACTGGTAACAAAATTTGAATGTCATTATGTGTGCTGTATTTTTCGCACACTCCAAGGTCAAGGCCTTTGATAACCTGGTCAACTTTATTATATTTTAATCCAAGAAAGCACTAGATTTCCGCAACATCGGACCACTTTGGGGTTTCCCTGCCTAGTTATATTGTGTTGTAAACAAGATGGAATCCATAAATAATTACTTACGAAGCTTTATAGATATGTGGATATTTACCGGTGATTGCTTTAATTAAAATAATTTACAATAAGTAAGTTTGCACAGACAATTTGACTGACCACGGTAACGTTTGCTCGGACAAATTCACGAAATGGTTGGAAATTGTCAAATGTCCGACCGCTATTTCATGCTCTGCAATGTACTGCCATTTTCTGTTTAAATAAACTGTCATATATATAAGGGAAATGGTGTAAAACACCAATACATGACTCAATCATTAGGTGACTATATAGTGAGTGAGTCCACCGTACCCAGTAAAATGATCAAAGTGATCCGGGGTTGTGTATAGTTTGTCTACTAAAACTTTTTGTTTTATGTTCTCCTCTTGAAATAATATATATGCTAGCATGTACAAGTTAAATGTTTGACAGTCTATCTGGGGAATAACTTTTTAAGCATTCATATTGAATATATCTCATTCAATAGTATCAACCATGACCAGGTTTTGATCAGGTCTGTAAAGGCAAGCAATTTGATCTTTCTTAACATTCAAAATGTGACCAAGTTTGGAAAATGTTTCGACATATGTTTTTTTGTAGCTTTGGTGTTTATCAATTTTTTGACAGAAAGAGTAGAATTGAGTTTCTATTTATCAGACATGAGCTGTAAAGTGAGAAACTGATTATTCCGGTTAACATTTTCATATATGAAATAAGCTTTGTCCAGTTCTTTAAAGAAATAAATATATAAAAAATAATTATCATATTATTAAATATTGTATATACATAGGCTTAAGATGTTGATAATGAATTTATTATTCAATTCTTATGTGTGATAGTTTGAATGTTTCAATATTACTGTTTTATTTAAGTATGGAAATAAGTTGTTGTCCATAATTGATTTTCTGATATCTGTCAAATGTTTGAAGAAAGGGTAAACAAAAAGTGTATTTCTGACAGCAGTTGTAAATTTAAAGCTAAAAATACTTAATCTCAAGTAGCTTGAAATTTTACATTTATTCTAGAAAACTTGTTTTTATTGCAGTGTGCCATGGAACACAGATATCGCTCCATCTCCACCTGTTGATCAGGGACAGTACCTCAAACACAGGTCAGTAGGATCACATAGAGTGAATTACAACTATGGGAAAGCTGTGCCACCAAAAGGCCAGCTGAAACAATATAAATTTAATGATGTTTTTAAGAAATAAATTTTTGTGGAATAACCAAGCACAAGCTGTGTTAAATGGATCAAAGTAAGAATTGAATGCCTTCACAACTCACTGTGACGGTTGATCTTGAGCAGGAAGTGGAGAAAAGTTATGTTTAGCCTAGTACATGGATGGAACTCCTGAACTACAGTAAAGATCTACATTTTATGAGATTGTCTGCAACTACCGGCATCTGAGTGAAAGTGATTTAATTGAGCATAGATGTGTGAAACTCATTTTCAACTCACCAAAAAAGGTAAAACATTAGCGACTCAATGAAACTGTTATAGTTACAGTTTCTTGAGCTCATGGAATGCCATTAGGCTGTCTCCGATCAGTTTCAGATGGCTGTGCTGCCTAGTTTCCAAACCCCCAATTTCAGTGAGTTTCTGTGTTGATCTACACTACGCTTTAGTTATGACTAGTACTGACTGTTGTTGTCTTATTATAGTGGACCCCCTACTGAGGACGATGTTGCTGCAGCCATCAAACAAATACAGCGGAGAATACAATGTGAGACAATTGTTTATTTTTAAATAAACATCGCTTTTTTTAACTTGCAAAGTAAAACATTATTTGTAGAATTTATGACCCAGTCAAGAATACAAAACACGGAACCAGTCACAGAATATGTTTGGTTTTGACCTCTCATCGTCTCTATTTTGGTTACTTTTAAACTAAGCATTTTGTTTTCAGGAACATATGTTGAAAACTGTTCAATATTTTTAAACCAAACACTGTACATGCTTAAATCAGTTAGTAAAGTGGTATCTATATTTTCTGTAAAATTACAGTTTTAAAAAAGATTGTGAAGCAGTTTGAAGATTCCTATGAAAGGGAGAATGGTCACAAGGTATGTTAAATAAACCATTGAAGTTACTATGTTTGACAGAATCTTAATTTGGCAGATTAATTACATAACCTGTATTTATAAAGTTCTAATTTTTAAATCCTACTTCAGTTTACTGTTCACATCGTTCATCGAGTTCACCCTCAGGTATATGAGTGAGTCACAAGATGTGGCTCCGGCAATCCTGCTGTGGTTTTTACAAGGTTTACTCCTGGCTGTTCTACCGTGATAAGGCAAGGAGCAGTGTGAAGTGGAAAATCTGTTGTCACATAGGTGAAACATCCTTGAGTCCTGCCTTTATCTCTCCCCACCCCACACACACACATACACCACAACAACAACAAAGGGAAAGAAGTTAGCAAAACCCAAGAAAGAAAACTGTTCAGTGATGTTGGCAATGGTACTGTTTCATTTTCAGCCTAGTCATGCAGAAAGAGCAGCCAATGCTGAAGTGAAGAAAAGTTTAGTAGACATAACAAAGGCCAAGAAGGAAATCAAAAGTAAGTTTTTCTTTAACTAAACGAATTATTGGAACAATTTCTGTTTTGTGGTGATATATATGGGCAGTTAAATAATTATGGGAATGTAATAGACGTTTTGCACAGCTACAAAAAATATAAACATGTAATAAGTGGAGTCCAACCAGGCCTATGAATTAATTGATATTGTGGTGACCTTGTTTTTGTTGACAGAGTTAAAGGAAGATGTTGGGAGTAGAAGTCGTCACAGCAGTGGAAAGTCTGATGAAGGTAGTCAAGATTCCGGAGGCTCTACATCATCAATAGAGAAAACATTAGATTTATTACTAAAGAGGTTAATTGAGAAACGCCAAGACGCCTGTCGACCTGAAGATCTTACAGTAAATATATTTCAAATATTGCTTTAAATGATAACATTGACTGGACATCAATATTAGTGACAAAGAAATGCAGATATTAATTTCATTCAATTCTGAAATTACTGCATTGGACCGTGATATGACAATTTCTTATGGAATCTTGTAGATTAGATCCAAAGTATAATACACAATAATATTGAAAGTGAATTAGAGTTTCACTCAATGTCAAAAAGCAAGTTTTTTTAAACAAATAAGTATCACATTGATTGAATACCAGGGCCCATATTCATTAAGCTACTTAAGTATTTCTTAAAGTTAAGAAAAACAGCCTTTAATTTGACCATGAAAAAAATGAAATATGAAATAACTAAGTTGACATTTTATTAATTTCGCTTATAATGTTTCTTTTAGGATAAAACGAAGTTAAGAAAAATGGTGTTTATGTATTTAAAATGATATTTGAAAAGTCACTAAGCATTTCTTAACTTTAAGAAATACTTGCGTAGCTTTATGAATATGGGCCCAGAGCCCCGAGTTTGAATCCCATGGAGGCCGACAA